>VYZP01027156.1:8294-20821 GCA_013400635.1 Hypocryptadius cinnamomeus
CGGGCGGCCCCACCGGGTCCCGTGGGAAGGGGTTCCCGTGCTCCAGGGGAGGCGGCGCAAGGGGCGGCGGCGGCAGGTGGTGCTCGAAGGCGGAGCTGAAGTTGTTCGTTCGGAAGTTGTTGACGCTCTCCGGGAAGGGCGGCACGTGCTCCTTGTAGGGCGCCGGGAAGCCGCCCATGCCGGGCAGCTCCGAGGAGCCCGAGGGCCCGTTGTCGAAGGCGCTCCCGCCGCTGCTCAGCTCGAACCAGCCCGCCCGGCTCCCCTCGCGCCCGTGGCCCCGGCTGCCCTTGCCCAGCACCCGGATGGATTCCACGGTCTGGATCGGCTCCCCCGACATGCCCCGGCTCGAGGCGTTGTGGTAGCCCAGCGTCTCGATGGGGGCCCCCTTCTCCTCGGTGCTGTCGGGCAGGTCCAGGCAGGAGGAGGAGACGCGGGTCTCGATGCGGTAGTGCTCCTCCGGCGGCTGCGGCTCGCCCTTCACAGCCCCGGACAAGCTCCCCACCTCACCGGAGCTGCTTTTGGGAATCTGCCCAAAGTGCTTCTCCTCGGAGGGCTTCCGGGAGGCGTTCTTGAGCATGTTCTTGAACTCAATGGTGGAGGTGGCGGAGATGGAGGAACCCAAGGGTTTGTCCCCGCCCGCCGCGGGTGGTCGGCTGGCAGGGCTGGGGAGGGCGTTTTGGGGAGAGAAGAGTGAGCGGTGGGGAAGCGCGTGGGGCGAGTCCGAGTATTGCTTCTGCGGGAGGCCGGGCTTGGGCAGGCTGCTGTGGTTGGAATCCGGCGTGAAGAACACGTCGTTCTTGCTGGGCGACGGGGACCCGTCCGAGGCCGAGTCCTTCCCCCTGCGGCCGTAGCTCCCAAACATCCCTGGGGACGAGGCCAGCGGGTCGCAGCTCTCGCTCTGATCCAGGATAGACCTCATGGCCGGGGGGAAGGACGGCTTCACGCCGAACTCCTGCGACCGCTGACCGTAGCTGGACAGCACTGGCTGGTACTCCGCAGAATCGGGGATTTTACTCGATTTCAGGATAGACTTGACCGGCTTCTTCTCCAGGTTCAGCATGGCCGAGGGCGGCGGGCCGGAGTAGTCGAAGTCTCGGTAATCCTCGTCTTCTTGGAAAGATGTATCTGGGTAAAACTTCTCCTGGGAGGAGTCCATCAAGGAGGAGGGCATCTCCCTGCTGTCCACAGGTGGCTTGTACATGCTGGCCGGGGACTCTCTGCCAAGGCCGAAGGGCCGGTAGCCATGCACGGAACTGGGAAGTTCTTGGGAATATCCATCATCCCGGCCCTGCAGAGGCGACCTTGTGCTGCTGGGAGTTGAAGAACCGGGGCTCATGATTTTCGACAGCAGGGAGATCGTGTCGACGTTGCTCGACGTTGGCTTGTCCATCATCTCGTCCTGGGTGGGCGTCCCGCTGCGCTCGTCGCGCACTGGTGTCCCGTCCACATTGTCCATGGAAGTGCTGGTGGGACCACGCTGGAAGTCAGAGGTGTGACTCTCCGTTGCCATGCTGGACCCCAAGCTGCTGAGGATGGGAATATTCAAGTTCAGGCCACTGAAGCCAGGATTTCCCTTCAGGAAATTGTGTATCTTCATCTCCAAGCTGGGAGAAGGGGGTTCTGATTCCAGCTTGGCTTTTGAAATTTCGGAGGACTGACCCAGTGAGGTTTCTGTTGGCAAAAGGGAGGAAGGACTGGTAGGGTGGGAACTGGAAAATCCCAGGGAATTAGTTGGTGGCTTAAAACCAGAGCTTGACAGTGCTGGGGTATGTCCGACGGGAGCCTTATTGACTGAAGTGGAGGAAACCTCTGCGGTGGTTGAGTTTGGAGAATAACCAAAACTTTTGGCTATAAAAGACTGTGGATTGGAAGGAACATTCCTCCCCTTCAAGCACGGCACAGTTGTGTTGGCTGGCGATGCCGAGGTGCTCTGCGAGGCAGGTTCTCCTGACTGAACGGTGTTTCCGGCCACGCTCTGCAGCAAGGACGACAGCCCTGGAAAACAGAACTGCTGCATCAGGTACTGAGGGCAGGAGCAAACCACCCCAAGCCACTGCCATGGGAAAGGCTCCTATGTTGGCACTTTACACCCCCCAGTCTCCAGCTGGATTTTTCTGCACTGACAGTAGCACCCAGTGAGGTGCAACATTCCGCCGGAGGCTTGAATTGATCTACAAATATAAATTACACCATCGAGTCAGGTGGGTAGGAACTCATCCTGGTCTGCAGCCAGGAGTGGGAAAACCTGCCCTGCTGGCCAGGTGACCATGGCAAGGTGCCAGAGCAGGAGCAGAACCTCATGGTCTCCTGCCCTGTTCCAGATACGTGTGCTTTGGCCACAACACAAGCAGGAAGTACAGGGAAGTGACAGATCTCACTGGTCCGTGACACCTGTGCTACCTGAGAAAGACCATCCACACGTGCCAGAGACGTAAAACATTCCAATGACGCTCTTCTCCCTCTGTTCTCACTTTAGGACAAGCAGAGCAGCACGTTTCAGCCTGGCCACTGCCCTCAGACACCAGCCCTCCCCCAACACCCACCCCAGTACCTTGCAGCGCTGGCGCCGACTGAGTCTGGGTTTTGGAGAGAGCTGACAAAATGCTTTCCGGAGTTATCTCAACTTTGGAGAGAATATTTGCTAATGGATTCGAAGGAGCAGATGGGGTTCCCAGGACAGGAGTCTTCAGGCCACTGGTGAGAGCTGAGGGGCTGGTCGGGGTCCCTGGCGAAGGTCTCGAGGCGGGACTCACACCTGGGGCAGGAGCACACACCACTCACCTGTGCTGCTCTGGCAACACACATGCTTTTGACTCAGGTTTCCCACAGGCACAACAGAGCAAACAGGCACACAGACCCAACCAGACCTCTGAGAGCAGTAACTCACGTTTATTTTGAGACAATTAAAGCTTTAAATGATCACCCAGCTCCGTTAGTGCCCGTGGTCCAGCTCAGCACTCACCTGTGCTCTTCATCACCGACGTCAAACTGCTCAAGATGGAGCTGATCTTGGCCAGGTCCACGTTGGCCAGGTTGGGTAAGGCAAGTGTCGGTGCCAGAGGGATGGGAGCTGTGCTCACCACCTTTGGAGCTGGGGGGGTTGGAGGGGCTGGGGCTGGCGTGGCCACTGTCCCCGAGGCTGTGGCAGCCGCAGCAGCCGATGGCACCGCTTTGGGGACACTCTCGGTCTTGGTGGGGGCCGGGGCTGGAGCAGCCTGTTTGTCCTTCCTCTCCTCCACTGCAGCAGAGAGGGGAAAACAAAAGCAGAAAGGTCACTCAGTCCCCCCAAAATGACTCAGGGAACATCAATTCTGATTCCCACAGATGTAAAAACATATTTGATAAGTGTTTTGGGAGATGGAAATGAACACAGTGGGACTGGGACTTCCCTGCCAGGAGATTCAAACCCTACACCCCCAGCCCACAGGCTTTGTGCTTCCTCCACATCCCAAATGAAGCTGGGAAAGGCTGGTTTCTCCTCTAATTCCCACAGGACCATCACATACCAATGATTTTAGACGTATCATCCTCCACATCAGAGAGCTCCATGTCTTCCACATCCCGATTATCTGTTGCAGGCTCTGGAGAAACCATCTTGCGGCCTCCAGCTGCTGGAGAGCGAGTGCTGTTCTCCTCTCCCATCCCCTGGAAAGGGGACTCAGAGCCCGTTGGAGATGGAGCATCCATGCTGGGAGAAGGGACAGGAGACTCCTCGGGATCGGGAAGGGTTGCTTTCAGCTGGTCCAGCTTTTTCTTCAGATTGCTCACTCGGTTAGCAAATGTTTTATAGGCCTAAGGAAGGAAGGACACTGGACTGGGGATCTTTCAGGCCTCAGTCACTTCCTTAAGGAAGCAACACACAGCCTGAGAAAACCAATTCCAAATCCCTGGACCCTGCAGTGGTAAGAACTCGGCTTCTCCATGGGACTCACAGGGCAACAACCACAAAAAGTGGGGAGGATAAAACCTTCTTCCACTGACTTAAAACAATTTTCATAACCCTCCCTCATATTTTAACAAATGTGTTCTGACCATTTGGGGCTTTTGGCAGGGGCTGGAGGGTGCTGGTTGTTTTTACAACACTTTACTACTGTCCTTTCTTTGCTCGTCTAGTTCCCACATAAATCCCAAATTTCCAGAATTCAGGATTTGTCACACTAACTGTAATTTTGCCCTGTTTAGGAATCTAGAGGGTATCCAACATTCCAGCAACACACACAAACTGAGCTTCCAACTGCTGGATTTTGAGAGCTTATCCTTGTCTCACCCAAAGCCTCCATTCTGCTCTCTTTGGAAACCACCCTTACACCAAACTTTTTAATTTGGGAATAGAGAGATGAGGCATTTTCCAGGCTCCAAGGTGCCCAGTGAACACAGGGAGATGCTGTTCCACCTGTGGAGGATCCAGAAAAGGCACACTTACATTTGCCACCACCTTGACTTCTTTGTACTGTGCCTCGTAGAAGATCCCAGCGTTCTCCAGCGCCTCGGTGAGCGAGGGGCCGTTCTTCACTTGCTTGTCCAAGCCATTGACAAATTCCTCCAGCTTTGAACTTGCTTCTTCAAACTCCTTGGAGAACTTCTTCCCTCCTGTTTTATCTGCAGGGAAATGAACACCATGGGAATGAGCCAAACCACGGAAGTGTGGCCTCAATGGCAGCACCCGGGATATTGGGACAGTGAAGCTGCACACTCCCAGACCACCCTGGTCACCCACTGGGATCTGGCAAGGGTTGACCAGGGCCTGGTTGCTGGCAGAATGTTGCTTTTCAGACAGTCATTTGCTTGGTCAGAGCTCTGCACCTGAGAATTTCCACAGAAATTCCACCTAACTAAGATTTTTGGCTCCTGATTGCTGGTTCTTAACCTCACTCTGAAATTCTGGCATTTCCCATCTTGACAGAACTGAGGAGCTCCCACAACACCTTCAGTGCCCTCAGGGCTTTACCTTTCAAGCACTTGAGTGTCTCAGTGCTGCAGACATCCACCCTCATCGTGGAAAGCTGCTTCTCCTTCAGCTCTATCTGATCTTCTGAGCGTTTGTACAACAGCAGCTCATCAATGAGGGACTGGGGCTGGAAAAAAGCAAACAGGAAAAGCCTCCTCATCACATTCCAGGGAAGAGAAGCCCTGCCTCTGCTCTGGTTCCAGACTGCTTCCAAGTGAGAGCTAACCCAGGAACCACGTGGAGCCCGGGATTTTTAACCTCAAATCTCACAATGAGCAATTCCACAAATCTCCTGGTTAAAAGCAGTGACAGTTTTTTTACTTTACTCCCCATTTCACCCTACAGGTGCCTGTGCATTTCATGAACATGTCCCACTCTGTCAGGGGACTGAATTTATACCAATTTCTTGCTACCAACTCCTCAGCCACCTCAAACTCCTCTTCACAAGGATGTCCTGAGCTTGCCCAGACCCTCCCCATGTCAGCCCCGTGGGTGTCACAGCCCCCATGTCACAGGTGGCTCTTGGGCCTGGGTCACCCCACATGCAAACCCCAAGGTGGGGGTCAGTGCCATGGGTCACTTCCACTCACAGACTTACTCGGAATTCAGCAACAATCTTGGACTTCAGAGCAGCTTTTGGGTTGGTGGAGGCTGTGGGGATAAAGGAAAATTGTGAAGAAATTAAGGAACCGCATCCCCATGGAAAGTCAGTCACAAAAGGCAGCCTAATAGAAGATATTTTAAGATAATTTCATGTGTTACCCATCACATCCTCCCCTCCATGCATGTGTCCCTCAGTGCTCCGGGCTCCTGGCAGCTCATGGGGACATGGACACACACAGCTGGATTGGGAGCGAGCTCAACAAGTGACACTGCTGCTGTTTAACATGCTCTGAACATTTCCTGGGCACACCTTTTCCTCAGGAAGACAAGTCCCTGCAACAGTCAATCTAACAGCCTTATCCAAGGAGTTACACCTCTCTGCAAGGAAGGGAATGTTATTCCCAAAGTGCCAGACCTGGAGCTGACATGGAGCCCAGGTTTCCTGTGGGCAGGGCTTCCCTAGGGCACTTCCTGGCTCTGACCATGCTCAGAGCCTCAACAACTGTCACACCTGGTTACAGGGTGGGGGGACGAGTCCTGCTGGCAAGAGACTGAATCCATCAGATTCTGGACAAAACAGGAGAAACAGGAAAGAAGAAATGAGCTGATGAGAAGCAAAGCACTAAAACCCTCCATCCACGCTGGATACAGCCCAGTTCTGTCTGGGAAAGCAGCTTCTGGTTCGTTAAGCTCAGGAATAAACACTCCCCAACTCTTTTAATCTTCTGCTGTCACCC
Organism: Hypocryptadius cinnamomeus; assembly: GCA_013400635.1. Classification (NCBI taxonomy): domain Eukaryota; kingdom Metazoa; phylum Chordata; class Aves; order Passeriformes; family Zosteropidae; genus Hypocryptadius; species Hypocryptadius cinnamomeus. Next base: position 14,583 of record VYZP01027156.1, read on the forward strand.
TCTGCCACTCGTCACACCTGATGTCCCACATGTCACACATCACACCTGATGCCCCATGGTCATACCTGATGTCCCACACGTCACACCTGACATCTCACCACCTCTGTGGGGACCACTCAGGGTGTTGGTGCAACACGAGATCGTTAAGGTCACTCTGTTATAATAAATTCTCTCCTGCTGGTCTGGGTTTGGACTGTCACATCCTGTCCCTGCACTGCCAGCTCCAGGTTCCTCCTCCCAGCCCAGCCTGCTGGGGCAGGAGTCCTGAGCATGAAGGGAATGTCCATCTCCTGCTTCTCTCTGTCTTCTCTCCATCTCTGACCAGTCTAAGAGCAGTTTCCAAGAGGTTCCACCAGCTCCTTCCTCTCCTGTCCACAACCTCTGCTCTCATATCTTATTTTTGCCTCATTTCTTTTCTTTACAAAGTCTTTTTCTACCAACACCTCCCTGGTGTGCACATCTTGGGGCCCTTGTGAGCCTGCAGGCTCAGCTGGCTCAGCCCATGCTGGGCTCAGCCCTTCTGCTCCTTGAGCAGCCAATTTCTGCATTAGTGCACAGAGTTCACAGTGGTTCCTTACTTTGTGATTTCTTCCACGGCTTATTCGGTTTGTTCAGAGACTCTTTCAGCTGCTTCTGAGTTTTGAAAGTGGTACCTGGAAAACATTTTATTTTTGGCAGTCTGGCATTATGGGATTCCTGTCAAAATCTGGTTTTTGGTGCCATACAGTTGCACGGTGAAAGAGTGAACAGAAATTTGTTTTAAAATACCTCGACCAACTTCCTTAGAGGAGCTGCTGGATGCCCAAGAGAACCTCAGTTTACTCAGGAATGCAGCAACCTGGGGGTGGTCTGCCATTTTTAAATCAAGTTTCTGTTTGCCCTTACACTAAGGCAGTTCAAAAAAATCACAGTAAAAAGGGAAAACACAAGGAATCTAAAAATGAAACTCTTTAGGGAAGCTGTAATGGAATCAGCATCAAACAGACAAGTGCTGCCAATTGGGAAAGCAGCCACAATACCTGATTTACCTGGAACCTCACAGACCTGTTTTCAAGTTCCAGAAACGAGCCATTTCAGAGCAAAAAGCACAAAGGTCACTTCTCAGCATGCAACACCCAGCTCAAGCCTGTCCTCGTGCCACAGCCCGACCCAAGACACCACGTTCCTCCTGCTGTGATGGCCACTGACCCTCAGACCACACCTGAGGGCTTCCTGAGCACCTGCAGCTCTTAATGATGTGAGTAAAGCCAAAACCTGGACTGATTTCCACTGCTAATTCCTGGTTTTAACCAACTCTGCGTGTTTCTCCCCTAAGAACTTGAGGACTCTTCACCCTCCAGCTTTGCTCCTGCCTCTTCCTACCCCACAAACACCATTAGTTAAAGCACTGAAAATCACTGAACAGGACAAGGAGGTAGAGCCAGAGCACCCTGGTCAGGATGTGTAGGACCATTTCAGCCTCATGTTCTGTTTGCTCTCAGCTGGAGCAGCTCCAGCTCACGTGAAAGAATTCACAGCTGCCTTAAGAAAGGTACAAAAGAGGTAAAGCAGGAGAATCCAGCGCTGCTCACGTCCCACACCCGGCTACGTTACAGCCTGTGCCAGGTGCAAATGCCCCTCATTCCCCTCAGTGACCCCAGACTATTTCTACAACTTCAGCGAGCTCACGTGGCAGTTTGTAAGGTGAGAAATGCAAAGGGTAAGTAACTTACTCAGTGCTTCTTTCAGTGCCAAAATGGTTTCCTCAGGGTACACGTTTCTGTCCTCCCAGATTTTGAAGATTCTTTCGATGGATTTGGAAACTGATGGATCCCTGGAAGAGAAGAGTTCTTTATCCCCTGAGTGCAGGACACTGGTGTGAGGTTCCCTCACTCCACAGGATAATTTGACCCAAACCACCCCCCTGTGCAAATTAAAATCCAGCACATGCCCACTCTGCAAATAAACAGTTGTTCCAACAGAATCCTTTAAGTTCTGCTGATGTTTCTAGAAAGTCTGAGATGTCAGAAGAAAAATTCCCCCTTTTTGAGACACTCAGCCTCCCAACAGCCTGTTAGCTCATTACTCACTTCACTAATGAAGCAGCCTCAGGAAGCACCTCTGCAAAGGTGTCCCGAAAAACAATGGCATTTTTCCTCTTGCAGTTCTGTATGACATCATTGGCCAAGTAAAAAAGGTTCAGCCGATGAGGAAAAGCAGCTGAGGACAAAAGAAAATTGAGAGTCAGCATCAGACACAAGTACCACAACAGCCACACTTTGATCCCAGTACTTCAGCACTGCTTTTGGGAAAGTTTCAGAGTTTCCAAGGTCCAGCAGGCAAACCTTGAGGACTAGAGAGGATATCTTCAATTTACAAATGATCTTCAGACTCCCCCAGCTGTGCTTGCTCCTCTGACCCTCCTCATGTTTAAAAGTTCCAAACTGAGTTACCTCACCAAACCCTTTCCTCCAGGGGTGGGTGGGTGAACTTGGGAAACTCATCCACGTGCAAATGATGGTAATGAGCTCCTTCATTTCACTAAAGGACACTGCCAAGGATTAAACTAGAGGAACAGTGCCAAGAGATGGTGTTACTTCACTCACTGTGTCTTGTCACCTCTCACCTGCTCATGTCACCCCTGGCTGCAACCAGAATCAGTTTTTATCTACAGATCCCTCAATTCTCTTATCCTGCTTCATTTTCCAGTTGTCCCTACCTTGATAGAGCCACTTCCCACAGCATGGCTGCACCTTGCAGCTCTCCTGGTCTCCAGGATTCCTCTCAGGAAGCTCAGCATCCTTCCTGGTCCAGAGCCCTGGGTGGAAGCTCACCCCTCACTCACAACCTGAAAAAGCTCCCAGCAGAAACATTCCACCCGTGCTGCTCTCCCAGTTCACAAGTGAACAAAGTTCAAAAGGAAGATCCTGCCCAGAAGATCCTCCTCTGAGGGGAAGCAGAGCTGAGGACTAAGAAAAGGCTTAGCTCAGATGGGTTCTCCAATCCCTGTGGGTTGATGTCCTTAAGCCTCCCCGAGCCCCTGCCAGCAGCACTGGCTCTCCTGGCACTGAGCCCTTGAGCATCACTCCAGACTGGGGTGAGGAAGGGCACAGGGACAGAGCCCTCGGGAACTCCCTGCTCCTAAAGCCCTGTCCCTGCACTGTCCCTGCCCCAGGACACACAGCAAAGGCCTGAGAGTCACTGCCAGCAGCTGCTCACCCCCAACTCTGCATGGAGCCCCAGCTCCCACATCCCAGGAGCTTTTATCCCTGACCCTGCTCCTCTGGCCATGGACACCTCACAGAGTCCCAGATCCCACATCCCAGGAGGAGCTTTTATCCCTGACCCTGCTCCTCTGGCCACTGCCACCTCACAGAGCCTCAGCTCCCATATTCCAGGAGCTTTTATCCCTGACCCTGCTCCTCCGGCCACTGTCACCCCACAGAGCCCCAGCTCTCACATCGCAGGAGCTTTTATCCCTGACCCTGCTCCTCTGGCCATGGACACCTCACAGAGCCCCAGTTCAGGAGCTTTTATCCCTGACCTTGCTCCTGTGGCCATGGACACCTCACAGAGCCCCAGTTCAGGAGCTTTTATCCCTGACCTTGCTCCTGTGGCCATGGACACCTCACAGAGCCCCAACTCCCACATCCCAGGAGGAGCTTTTCCAGCACAGACTCAGCCAGCCAAGGAATTATGTCCAGAACCTGTTGCTCACAACCTGTGCCCTGAACATGCTGACAGGACAGGCTGAGGTGGGTTTTCTGGAGCACAGAGTGCTCTGCTCTGCCCCCAGGGCTGGGAATTCAGCTGGAGCAGGGCTGCACTCCTGGTGCTCCAAAACAATTTGCAGCCAGCTTTGCCCAAAATGCCAGCCTCGATAATCTCTCAGATCATCTGCCACTGGAATGGGGCTTCTGTGATTTAGTTAAACCCTGTGTTTGAGTGCCAATTCCCCTGCTGCTCACCCTCCGCCCCAGAGACATTTCACCAGCAGACAGCAATGATTCCACATCTTAATAACGTAAAATAGATTTCAAAGAATTATAAACCTTTGATTCAAAGAATTATAAACCTTTGATTTCAATGATCCAGCATCTACACAGCAGAAGGAAATCTGGAGCAGGGCTCCAGCCTGATGCTGACCATACAGAGCACCACTTGCCCAGAGCAAAGTTAGAGCCACAAGTTATAAACCAAGATAAACCCACACCATAGAGGAGGAATGCTGGGTCCAGAGGAAGGCTATGGACATGATCCACAAAGAAAATCAAGTGTTTCTGGGTCCAAGATGCAATGGGCTGTATCCAGTGGGGGAACAGCTCCTCTCAGCTTAAACCAGTGAGGAAATGTGGGCAAACAGGAAACTGCAGAGCTGAGCCCACTCCAGCCCTGCCACCTGCTCCAAACCAGGCACAATGGCACCAATAAAAATGGCATTTCAGAGCCCATGGACGTGTTTAACTCACACTTAAACACTCTGACCAAACCCTCCTGCAGGGACACAGGGATTCCCATCAGGAATTTCCCAAAGGTGAAGACACAGAAGAATGTCTTTGCAGGATCATTCCTGTTGGGAAGCTCTGGCTGTGACCAGCATGGCTTGGAAGCAAGATGCCAAAGCAACAGCAACATGTCAAATAGCAGCACCTCTGGTTTTCCTGAAAGGACACAATTCTGTGCCCCAGGAGCCCCAACCCCACCACATTCCCCCTCACCAGGAGGATTTGATGTGTTCATAGGAGTTAAACATTTAAACACTCAGAAATGAACCCAGAGCCACCTGTACTTGCTGTGGCACCACCGCTGAGCTCCTCTGGCTGGGAAAAGGACTTCCCACAGCAAGGTCCCTGGGGCAGAGGATGAAGGGAAAAGCAGGGAAAAAAGCCCTATGGAAGCAGGGAGTAATCAAACAATCAGGGGTCAGGGCATGGCAGCATCACAGCTGCTGTCAAGGGTGATAGGATAAGATGGTTGAGGGACCTGGATAAAAGGAGGGGTGTGGAGGTGAGATCCTCACGAGGGCTGTGAAGGGAAACCTTGAAAGAATCCCACAAAATCCAACAAGAATTCCAGGATGGGGCCAAGGGGCTCAGGGCAGGAGGCAGCAGCAGCAGACAGGAGCTGGGGAAAAAACAGGGCATTGAGGATCTGCAGGTGGGAACAGTTCAATGGCTTCTGATGAGCTTGGGAAGGGGGAAGGAGGGATGGAAGAGCACTGAGGGCCTCAGAAGAGCCAGGACAACTGTGAGAAGGCCATGTCCAGAGGAGCTGGCACATCCCAGGGAGAGATGGGCTGGATTTTCTTCAGGGGGCATGCACTTGGAGCAGGGGAAGAGCCCCAAGGATGATGCCACAGTGCCAAGGGGTGTCCAAGGCAGGAGGACCCAGGGCACTTCTTCCAAAGCTGTCACCTCTCTCTCCTCAATTCCATGGAGTACAGACAAAACAGATCAAACTCTGGGGAAAGAGGATCTCCTGCATTCTGCAGTAGTGCCTTGATAGCGAAACCCAACTCTCCCAAATTTTCCAAAAGGTTCAGCACACAACAGATCAACACTTTAGGATGGGAATGTTATCTCCATGTTCCTGCCAAGCAAAGCTTCCTTGAACTCCCACAAGAAGAGTCAAACCTTCCCACGGCAGCGGAGATAACACTGCTGTGCTGAGCCTCTTGCCAACACCAACCTTCTCCCTCCAGGTCAGGGACACATCCTGATGGGCACTGCAAACCCCAGAACTGGCACCCCTGACTGTCCATGCCCACCCCAGGTTGCTCCAGCCAGGCAGGGCACAGAAACAGGTCCTCGAGATCCCAAAGTGCTGCTTTAAGAGATCACGGATTCAGGAGGACAAAGGTGCCACCGCTGAGGCGCAGGTTGTGTTCCTCCAAGGATGACAAGGTGATGCACACGGGACAAGAGGGAACGTTTTCAAAGTAAAAGGGACAGCTTTAGAATAGATGTCAGGAAGGAATTCTTCCCTGTGAGGCTGGTGAGGCCCTGGCACAGGCAGCAGACAACAGCCGTGCCTGTCCTATCCCTGGAAGGCTCCAAGGCCAGGCTTGGAACAACCTGGGCTAGTAGAAGGCGGGCTAGTGAAAGGTGTCCCTGCCCACGGCAGGGGGTGACACTGGACGGGCTTTAAGGTCCTTTCCAACCCAAGCCTTTCTACGATGATGAGCCCGACCCCGGTCCCCGAGCGCCCGGCGCGGGCTCGCCGCCGATGGCGGGGCCGGCACCTCCGGCCGGGCCGCGCCG
>VYZP01027157.1:0-10888 GCA_013400635.1 Hypocryptadius cinnamomeus
ATAATAAATTATCCTTCTAAGAACATGGAGTAAGATTCATCATTCCTTCCCTCGCCTGGGAACCCCGCAAAAACAATAATACCCCACATGTTTTACCTCTGTAATATGTGGAAATACCCATATCTCAGTAAACTCTGCATCTACATCTCTTTCTTACTTTGTCTAAAAGTGTATCTATGTATTTCTTACTCAGAACCGTTCCCTCTTGGCATGAGGGAAGCTTGATAGCTCTTGGCATGAAGGAACATGTGATTAACACGTGTGGGCTCAGTGTTCCTCATTTGAGAATACTGCCTTCATTTGTATGGAATACAAATATGTCACATTTCCTCAGTATCTGAAACAGAACATTTATATTTATGAGGATATAAACTCATTTTCTCAAGTCTCCGATATTTGTTGAAAATTAATCATCCCCTTGCGAAACACATTCACTAGAATATTCATAGGAAGCAAACATAATGAATAATCATATTCAACTTTCATAATCAAAAGTTCCCAAAGCAATTTACAGGAGATAAGTATCATTATCCCCATTTATGGCCAGGGAAACTGAGGCATAACATTAACTTGCTCAACATCAAATAGCAGAAATGTGTTACACCTTAGATTTCTGGCAAAACCCTGGAATTGTTCTTCCTCTAATGCATAAAGATAGTCAAAGAAAAAAAAGTTTTAATTTCAATGAATATTAATATGTTTCTGTGATCTCCAGCAAGATTTCCCTCAAGCAGCTGATAGTTTTCCACAGTGTTCAGCGTGTCTGTTTTCTTCAAGGCCTACCCATTTCCACTTGAGTTCCTGAACTGTTATACTAAAAATCTGTGAAAACTTAAAACAGGGTGCTTGACTTTATTTGCAGCAATGTTGAGACATCAGAAATACTATGCACAATCTCTCCAATAATTTTTTACCTTCCTTCTGCTCTAAAACTCTTTTTGTTTATATAAAAAGATTTAATAATGATACAATGCCACCCTAACCAATTTGCTTAATCTAGAAGTTATCACTTAAAATTATAAAATTATACATTCAGTTTAAATCTGAAATGTTTCAAATTCATAAGATACCCTTCTTCTATTAACCACTATCATTTTAACTAAGGCTAAAGAATTCAATATGCACAAAAAAAGAATGTTATCCTCATTTTCACCAAGGGGGGAAAAAAATCAGATTTGCTCTGCTAAGAGAAATGAGAACACTGAAATTGTAAGATATTTCACAGGCATATCCTTTCCATTTATGTACCTCGAGTTTGATGATGAAGTCAGTTCACAGCCCTACTTAACGAGCAGAACTGTATATATACATATTCTCTCTCCTTACTGCTGAGCTTAATAGTTCCTTTTAAAATGATATATACCAATGTAAATATAGTTAACATAAAATAATTATATTCACAAAATATTTATTAAATTTACTTCTCCACATAAAGAGTGAAAAATAAAATCTCCATGCTCTGCTCAGTGATTTTAATGTGAAACTGCCGGTGAAGTCGTCAACACATTCTCGGTGTAATACATTAAGCCAGCATGTGTGGGTGTCACATAATTGTAGACAATTTAGTGACTGAATTCCTTTAGGGTTTTAGAGTCCTACTATGTTTTTGCTTGGATACCTCTTTTCTGGGTCATTAAGACATGGTTGTCAAAAGAATAGATGAAACAAGCTTTTAATGCTTTATTGCTGAATAAGAGTTTGAAGGAGTTGCTCAGCCTCAGAACCCAGGGTTTACAGCTGCAAAGCTGTATTTTAGCTCACACACACCCCCTCTGAAGCTGCATGCTGAGAGTAAAATTCATTTTGGAGAAAGCAATGCAGAGTTTTCTGGATTTTGATGGCAGATCTTACATTGCTGTATTATCTGACATGATCCCCTTCTTTAATGCACACACTGCTTCCTCTGCACCAGGAGCTGCTCACCACCAAGGCTGACCCACAAGGAGTCCTGGGGAAGCTGTTCTGACTACAAAAATGGAGCAAATCTCATTGTCCTACACTCCCAGCTGGGGCAAACACACCCCAAATCACATTGTGCTCTGCTCCTAGGGGAAATACACTCCAAATCACATTGGGCTATGCTCCTAGGGCAAACACACCCCAAATAACATTGTGCCCTGATCCTAGGGGAAACACACCACACACCCCAAATCACATTGTGTCCTACTCCTAGGGCAAACACACCCCAAATCACATTGTGCCCTGCTCCCAGCTGTGCTGCTTCTAGGGCAAATATGCCCCACATACACAGAGCTTGGAGAAATGTGACTGGCAAGGGATAGGAAGGTAGTGAGGAAGGTACAGCAGCAGAAAAAGGAAAACCAAGTGAAATGTGGGCCCATGGCTTAATAAGGTGAAGGATGCAGTGCTGAGGGATTCAGGAAGGGCTCAGGGAAATAAATATGCCAAGGTTTGCTCACAGACCTCCTGGGGCACACCAGAACTACCCATAACAGAAGATGACTGAGCCTAATTTGAGCAAACTGGACACACACACATGAGTTCATGCAGTGAGACAGGACAGATCCAAGACCTTGGGTACACCAAAGACTTTGTCAAACCAGGTAAAGCCCAGTGGAGAGCTGCCAGCACAGGCAGTGACTGCTGCTCATAACCTCAGAGAGAGGCTGAGAGCTGTTTTCTTCTACCTGGAGAAGACACACAAGGCTCAGAAGGGAAGGGGCAGGAAGGGACCTCTACTTTGTAAAACTGCCTGCTAGGAGAGGTAGAGATGCCAAAGCCAGGCTGAAGCGAGTGGAAAAGGAGAATCTCTACTCATGGAGATATTCCATACTCCAAGGCCGTGAGAAACCTGATTCAATTTTCAAACAACATCATTGCAACTTGTTGATTTTAAACATCAACATGACTCTGCTTTCATCATCCACATGTGACTTCATGAAATATAATATCATAACAACGATAATCTATTGATTGTAATAATCAACCTGATTAGGATTTCAGAATGAACACATAACATCAACATAATTATAACTGGTTGAGGAGGACTGTCAGTTGTTTTTGTTCTCTGTATGACAGTTGCTATTAAAACCTTAGAAAAAAGAATCTCTAGTACTTTTCCTAATTTGCATAAAATCTAAAAGTTGGAGACTGTATTCTAAGGTCTGTCATTCTCAAAGTTATTCCCTGAACCCCTTACCTTTAAGGACACACCTATGTTCAAGTTTTACTAGCCTTGTTTGGATGATCCAGAACGAGGAGGAGTTTGGGAAGGCACAGAAGATTGCAATGAGAGTTTCAGACAAATCAAGTAAGTGAAACCAAAGCCATTTTAAAACATGTCATCCTAGCCCAGCTGCCACAAGACTTCAAATTCTATAATATTCCGCACGTTAAAGTAAGTATCCACAAACCTGGTGGAAAATCCCATGGGCTTAAGCTGGTGCAGATGAAGTGGAAAAATAGAAACACCTCAATGGAGGAAACAGCCTGGAAGGCTGAGTGAGAAGTCAGTCTACTGCAAATTTACTGTATGATTGTGAGGCAAATAAAAGGTTAGGAGAATCTTGGGTGATTTAGAAATGAAAAGTCAAGGTGCTGAAAACAACTCCTCTGTACTTCTGGGAGTTATGCATCAATTCTTGACAGTTCAGTGCAGGAAGACAGGTGCATTTGACAGATGTACTTTTTCTGCAAGACTGAATGAAGAAAATTCCAGACGATTGCAATAAAACACTCATTTCATCCTCCAGAACTGAACAGAGGAGTGTGTTGAAACCCTAGCAACACAGAGAGCTGAAAGATAGCACTAAAACATGTAACCAGCTGAAAGGAGAGAAGACAGGAAATGCTACTGAAACTTTCATCTGATCTTGCACTGACACAAAATGCAATCATTTTATCTAAACTGATCAATGAGCATTCCTTCATTCACTGCTCAGGGGTGTTAGAGTATTGTTTTCCCTACACAGTCCAGTGAGGGTGCAGGTTTACAGGACAGGACATGGACATGACCTTCCTCAGTCACAGAGTTGTGTTTGCCTTGGGTTTCTTTCCCAAATTACATTAAACTAGCCAGGGCTCTAAATCCAGCTAGCTGCCTGACTGCTGCCTGGTAGAATCAGCCCACAGGCTTTCATAAACTGCATGTAAGAGCTTCATTACTTACTTTAAAAAAAACAAAACAAAACAAAAACCCAAAAAACCCCAAAAAAACCCACAACCAATTTTTTTTGGCCATTGTTCACTTTTTCCTGCCAGAAAATGGACTCCAGAGCTTTTCCCATCCTGCAAGTATCAGTGAGCAGTGAGAAGCAACAGGATATTGAAGAAGGAAGTCAGAGTATACCTGACATCATTTGAAGAGGTAGCTGCTATAACACATAAAAAGGAGTAAAAATGACCATAGGCCATCAATTCTAAAGTGTTCTGCTGAGCATGCAAAGCAAGAAGGGCCAGGGCTTAATTAAGAAAATATGTTTTTTGATTAATATGAAGAATCAAATTGATTATGAGATTAATTGAAGCACAGAACAATTTGCTTCCCAAAGGAAGAACTGAAGTTTTCATCACTTGAAACTCTAGGAAAAGACTGAATGAAAGTGAGGAGACTCCACAGTAGAACAGCCACCTCATGGCTTGGTAAAGAAGAGTAGGAGACATTTCCACACATCAGCCTGTTGTATTTTCTGCCCAAATAAAACCCACTCTTGCTCAACCTACAGCCTATTTCCCTGCAGCTTTTTATTGACTGTCACTCCCTTTCTCTTTGCTCCTTTAAACCTTGCAATGCAGCACCTTCACTCCACACAATGATCACAGTCCTCTGGAGCTGAAGCACCACCACCAAGCAAGTAAACCCCAAACTCTTTGTTTGCCATGACAGAACCTTCTACATTTTCAAACATTTAATGTCCAATGCAGCCCAACTGTTTGAAAAGCTTATGAACTCAATGGCTTATAGATATTGAGTAACTGTGAAGATGCAAGCCTTGCTCAAAGAAACCCTTGCAAATCTTATCATTGTTAACCACTTATATTACAGTCGTGCTTTAAGATTTGATGCAAGTCAGATCATACTGAAAGACAACTGCAACAAAACTGTTCTTACTCTCACCACTTTTCTTAAACAGATCTTAGTGTAAATCCCCTGCTCTTAATGAAACCTGAATTATGACTTAAGTTTCTTTCAAGCATCTGATTATTTAGTCATCTAACTAGTAAAGCCAGACAAATTAAAAAAAAAACATACATAACATCTTCTGTCCCTTCTAGGGTCCTCACATTTTCTGTAGAGAGGAAGAAAGGCAGTCAGTGCTTGGAACAGCTTCCTATCAACTTATTTTTGTTACCAGAGAAATTTTTTTTTGCTGGATAAGAATTTCAGCTGCTAACCCAGAATATATGTGCTTTACAAACCATGACTTATATTAGAAGGATTTGTGAAAAACAGCAGACTTGTCACACTGATGCACTTGGTAAATGCAAGGCTCCTCTATGTGTGTACAGCATTGTGGAAGAAAGGAATTGCTAAACAAATTACTGCATTTCACTACCCAGCAGGGTAATAACCATAGCAACACCTCATAGAAGAGGAGGAAGGTTGAGAAATTGTAGCTCTGGGATTAGATATTTGTAGACTCCATTTTGAAGAGAAAATCTTTATTTAATTAAAAGTTTATTTAACTTTGGAGGGGGGAAAACCCCCCTCTTTACAGTCTACAGTAGATTAGAAAAAAATAATAAAAAGGTATATAACCTTGCAGAAATTATACAATGCTACTTTCATATTTTATAGCATTTTACAAAAAAAAAAAATACATCTATACAAGTAGCTGTGCAGATATTAATCAAGCACATAAAGGGAAAAAAGTGAATATCCAGAAGTTAGACAACACAATTTTCAAGATGCAGCTCCTTTTGGGACTCATCACCATGTAACAAATGCATCTACTAATATGGTTATGAGCACAGTCTGGCTCATTTTGTACTTCTGAGCTTAGAAGTCAAGTTTACCATTTAAAATTCATTTTATAAGCTGGTGGGCCATTTAAAAGGTGAGTTCAGAAACACTTAGACACACTGCAAAAGTGTAGGAGTTGAGGTTTGCTTGGGTTTTGGAAGAACTAAAAAGTTTGCCTGTCTGAAATTCTTCAGGCTTTTAACTGAGAAACCTTCTTGGAACATTTCATTCCCAAGGTCTTTGGAGATGCACTGCTCCTTCCAGTGCCAGTTGAATTTACCAAGGCAAAGATGTGACCAAACCGAATGAATTGTATTGGACTGTGACACCCAGAACAACAAAAAGGCAGCAGCCCTGATGTCTCCACTCCAAACCCTCCTACAAAGCAAGTACAGTTAAGGCAGGTTGCCAAAGTCTGTGTCCAGGAGAGTTTTAGATATCTCCATTCTTCTGTGAGCCTCATCCCAAAAGTTTACCCTTCCTACAGTGATTCTTTTTCCCTTGCATTCAGTCGGAATTTGCCGTATGCCCACCTGTAGTCCCTGGCCCTGTTGCTGCACACCCAGTCCAGCTCCACCAGGATGTGCCACCCTCCCCAGGCACTGCAGGGCACAGGAAGCTCTTCCCTGGCCCTTCTCCTGCAGTTCTGTCAGCCCCTGGATCTCGGGTTTAGTGTTGCTGGAATGGCTCCCGAGGTGCTAAAGAATCTCTTTTTCCCCAGCCCCCCGATAGAAGAAGAAGCCAAGATGCGTCAGTTCTGCTTTTCAAGGTTATTTTACCTTAGCTATAACATTCTTTTTCTGACCCACTCAGGTCCATATGGCAGGTCAGTTCATGGCACACTGACCGCCCTTGGGGTGGTGTTAACATTTTATACTAAGAACTACGTGTACTTTATTTACAATAATTTTCCAATACCTGTCACCTGTGTTAGACAGTCTGTCTCTACTCTAAACCAATCCAAAAGTGCAACCATCACAGCAAAAGATGGAGGACAAGAAGAAGGAGAAGGGAAGAACACACCCAGATTCCTCCATCTTGCCTCTTGAACCCCCATTCTAAAACCTCCAAAATTCTACTTTTTTTCACCCTGTGACAAATTAACTATCATTCTACTTAAACTCTCGTGGCTTGTACATCTTCATGCAAAGTTGATAATTTTTTCCATGGGTTAAAATCGAAAGCACAGGTGTCTTTGTGCCAAGGTCTCTGAGCCACCTGCCAGGGTCTCGAGTCCTCCAGGGCAGTCACAGGAATGTCCTGGGTTCCGACACCTGCTCACCCTGCAGCCTGTGCTGCACTCACGTCTGGCAGTGTCATCCTTGCGCAGTCCCAAACCCACACCAAGTCCCCAAAACTTCCAGCTAAGTCTGACTTCCTGCTACATTCACATCAAGTTAAAGGTTATTTGAATCAATGACTGACTCAAATCCGTCTCTGGTGAAAATACACAGAAAATTTTGAGATTTTTTCGGTACATTATTGTTCAGGCTATGTTTTGGATGTGCAATTTAGCTTCCATTTCTTTCTAGAGGAGATTTTCAATCCAAGTTTTTCTTTACATTTTATTTTTTTTTAACTTTGCTTCTCCAAAAATATAAATTCTTATAGAAGATTGTTGTCCCTCCAGTTCTGTAAGTGTATCAAGGTAGGTGGTAGGTAAATTCATCTTTTGGGTTTGTTTTGGTTTTTTTGCTGCTGCCTGGCCTCTGCAATGCAATTGCTTTATAGAATGCCATCACAACTGAGAAAAAACTTTCCTTGAATTCTCTGAGAGTAAAATGATCCTAACAGAGAACAGACAGGTAAAAGAGCTTTTTTAAAAGAGCAGAAACACCTAAGACAGGCTTGTTCTCTCAGAATAATGCAGCTAATTTAACAAATTTCTAAAGTTTGAGATAACTAGCTAAAGAAATGTCACCTCAGGATTTTTTGCATTCACATTTTTAACATATTAGTATGTGAAAAGTTGCTTACTTTTTTGAAACTAGAATAAATTACTGTCAATAGAAGGATCCAGTGCAGAGTGCTGAGTACGTTGCAAGCTTATCTTGATGCATCTTGAACCTGTCTTTGCCACAAACAAGAAATGAAACTCCTACTGTGGATGCTATAAGTATTTTTCAATGGATGAAGATCCATACCCAAACTGTTTTGTACAAGCACAAAGTAAGTGGCAGCAGCAAACAAAAGTATTAGAGCATTTACCAAGAGGTGTTATTAGCTTATTTGATACAGATGGTTTGTTAATATTTTATGCTTCTAAAACTACTCAAGATGGTGCATTTCCATTACAGCTGATCTTCCCAGTTATGGGCACAGGCTTTTTTCAGATGTTTATAATCTCCTTTGCTATGAAAGGTATTTCAGGCCTCTAAAATATGCATAAAACCCATTTTTGTAATTTTTTTGATGCACGTAGCACTTTAGGACAAAACAGAAAATTCATTGATCTAAAGATTATACAGACATAGTGCACAGATAAACACGACAAGCTAGATTATCATTGTGAAATTAAAATATGAGATCTCTTTCAGTTTTGCAGTTAAAAAAAAATAAAGGAAAAAATACATGCCATTCCCTCCTCCTCCCTGTGTGAAGCAAGAAGTCTATGAAGTACCTGAAATATCCATCAAACTCCCTGAATTTACTAATTGCTTTTACCATATGCAAATGATAAGCAATGACAGAATCAGTCCTTTCTGGAATTTTCTATCATTGAAATAACTTCATAACCCTCTGCAGATGCAGGCAAGAAATAAGAGTGAGGAACAAAGGGACAATCTCCAACTGAGACTTTTAAAATTGTATTTCATACAAAAAATATCTTGAATATCTACTTCACATAAAACATTCAAAAACCCCTACATTCCTGTGACATAAATCTTCATGGAGAACATCTACTATGTTATCCTAAAACTCCTAAATACTACAAGTAATGGTCAAAGTGGGTGTGTTCTCAGTGGCCTTTCTGTAGTAATTTTGCCAACTCATTTACCCATCTAATTTAACATATCTAACAGAAACTTCAGTGGGAAAGGGAATGGAATTGTTCTGAGGCAAGAAAATTTAAATTATGCACTTATAAATGGAAAATCAGTGTATGTATTCTTTTTTTAGCAAGATCCTGAAATGAAAGGCTTCTTAAAGTGAAAATATCAGTCGTGCTTTTTGCCTCCAGACTTTCCAGAAGTTCCTCTATAGCGTGGGATATTAGTTCAATTGTGTAATATGGTGTTGGGTCAGATGTAGCAGCAATTATCAAAAGAATACCTTGAAAAAAATTGAAAAAATCCAATTCCACCTTAAAACATGTTCAGATCAGTCACACAATTAACAGTCACAACTCAGTAGTTTTTCCCATAGAAATGGGTACTATTTTGATATTTTCCCTTCAACCCTTCCTTTGCAGTTTCCTCTATGATACAATGCCAACTCAGTAGTTTCTGCAGAAGAATCATGCTTCTCAAAGAGGGAAAACACACTCAAATGAAATATTATAAGCTTCCAAGAAGGAAAAGAAAGAATCTCCCAGGAGAAACTCAATATAAAACGTACATCTATTTTTGATTTGGTGATACAAACAGATCTCAGTTTTTAGCTCTGTCACATCATGAGCACTGCCTAAGTTTTTCTGTAGGATCCTTCTCCTCCTGAACCCTTTTCCATTTCTACAGAAATCACTTCACTCACATTTTTCCCTCAAGTCCACACAGGCCTCCAGTTGCTTGAGACAGAGAAAATTATTAATGACATTCTTATTAGTAATAACCCTCCTATTTACCCATAAGTCACCAAAAAAGGTAGTTGACAGTCACATTGAAATGAAAAGAGAATAATACCAAATGAAACCAAAGACATCATGAAAGCAGAATTCAACATGCTTTGAATATGTTTAGAGTGAGAGAAAAATGTAAAGATAAAGGAGAACCAGAAGTTTCTTTACTAAAATAGGACAGTTAGAGACAGATTATCTGAGTGTGAAACAGATGATTATCAAGATGTCACTTCAGTAAGGCACAAATTTATTTATTCACTTCAAAGGCCAGGAATTTGAAAAGGTTTTTAATTACCAGGGATAAGTAGAAAGGAATAGCACAAGTGCATACACAAAATGCAAAACCTAAGAGCAAACAGACACAACAGGCTGACTGAAGTGATTCTGGAAGAGTATTAGTAATATGAGAAGGGCCCATATTTGCAGAGGGAGAAAACAGTAAATAATAATAAAACTGATCTAACTGCACTGTGAAGAAAATCTAGTAAGAGGAAAATCAAGAAGGCAAAAAATTTTATATAATTTTGCTTCAGGCTGCACTAGTGATGTAACTGCAAGCAGGCTGCCAGTACTGATAATACCAGAGAATCAGGGCAAAAACATAGGAACAGTAATCTAGGACTTTTCAGATAAGTTAAATTTAATTTCAAAACAGCTAGGGTGGATTTACTTCATTACAGATCTGAGGCAATGTCAAAATTAATTGCCAGTTGCAACTCATGACAATGGTGGAGTAATGGACAGGCAGAAAAGGGAAAAATGTTGTTTCTATCTGCATTTAAAAATCAGGAGGCAAAAATAAGGGTCAGACAGCTGCAGAAAAGTGGGATTACTTTCCTGGAAAAGTACTGAGATAAATAATCAAACTAGTTGTCAACTGCTAGATTATAAGATTTGGCAAAAAATTAGTCAACAGAAGTACATTTAATTTCTTTCTGTTACAATGTAATGGACACATGAAGACCAGGTGAAAAAAAAAGAAAAGGCAAAGAAGGGGACAAAGACAAATATTAAATCTCCTGATATTTGTAAGTTCATGTACATTCTTTCGAGCAAGCTTGAAAAAAAAAAAAGAAAAGAAAAACAAGGCAACAAATAACAGTCACCAAACTTAAACAAACCCTTGTGGACTTGATTAATATACTACTGAGGCAGTTCTAATAAGGATGGAAACAATTTTCTACACT
>VYZP01027159.1:3727-100959 GCA_013400635.1 Hypocryptadius cinnamomeus
TGCCTTCAGCTTCTGCAGGCCACTCAGCAAGTCATAGACAGACCCAGACAGGATGCTTTTTTCTGAGATTTCAGACCGTTTCTCCATCCCAAGTCAGGAAAAGATCACACCAACATTAAAAGAGGGGAAACCAGCAGCACTTAAACAGCCTAAAGGGTTAGGATGCAGGCTTCAGGCTCCCACTGAGGGCTCTCTCTCCCGTGTCTGCAGCCTGGCTTACCAAGAGACCATCAGAGCCACTTTGCTCACACTAATAAACTTGGAGTTATCCGTGCAAGCAGGAGCCTCCACCTCAGTCTCTCGTATCCCATCCAAGTGCCATGATACTGCTTTGCAGCCTGTACAACTGGACTGCTCAGCTCCAGTCTTTACAGGGCTAAAAACATTCAGGGGCAGAGCAGAGACAGACACAAACTAAATGCGTAATGAGGGCTAAACAGAGCCAACTGCATGCACCTTCTTGTGGTGGCACCAGGGGATCAAGAACACACAGGAAAGCAGCAGCACCTAAGGCCCCTGCCCTAATCCATCCTTGCTAAGCATTCACATGGAATACAGAGTACCTAGGTTCTACTGCTTCATTTTTCTGCTTCAGAGGTGGGACACAAAATAGGATTTCCTGTGTCATCTCTTAAAAGCAAACAGACAAGGGAGAGTGTCTAAGATCTCTCTTCTCTCGCACTTGAAACATCCTCCTAGAGTTTGAAAATCCTTTTCCAATGAACATTTGGTGCATCACTGCTTGCAAAGTGGGAGTGTGCAGTGAAGAGAAAATGGGAATCTTTTCAGAAAATAAATTGAAAACAAATAGTTTTCAGTCCAGGATGGTCAGTGTACTGCATTACAGGCTAAAAGCATGACATTTGTGTCAAAACAGAAAAGGGTTTATTTTGTTTTCTGTTCATACAGCAATGAAAATGGCAAAGCACTGATGTTTCAGTGATAAGTGCCTTTCAATCTCCAACATCAGGAAATGCCTTGTTAAAATGGCATTATTTATAAGAGCTTCAGAAGCATTGATTTATTTACATATATTCCCTATTTCTAGCTTACTAGAAACTAGTAACTTCATATTTTCAGTGATTTTCTAATAATTAAATATAGCTAACAAAACATATAGGACATAAAATGCAGTGAAAAAATCCATCAGGCTGTGTACAACAATCACGTTGTACCTTTAGCATTACCTCCACATACAGTTCATAGAGCAAATTATGACAGCTTAGACATCCAATGTCACACCTGCCCTGTACAGCATTTTATTGGGACCAAGTGAGTGTTGCCACCCTGCCCAGCACTTCAGGTCACCTCACTGTCCATTCCTCCCACTGCATACAGCAGTCAGCAGGCTCATTTCCAACAGAAGGCCCTAACATATCAAATGAGCTTCCCCAAGTGACAGCATCTGCCTTTCCTAGGGAGTATGGTTAGAGAGTCAGCAGCAGAAAGTGAGTGCAAGCTAGGCCCCATCCCCTGTACATGACAGAACTTTAATATTGGCAGATGTCGACTCTGATGACGGGCTCATTTGTTGAATTGCTGATTCCATACCACCTACCTAAATGCAAAGATAAGGTTCTTTAAAAACTCATGAAATCGACAAAACCTGAATGCTCTAGAATGGTAAAAATGTGCTGCAACCAGAAGTTTTCTCCCTAGCAAGCTGTCTAGACAATCCATTATGTCTGAGCAGGCAGCACTGGGCAACAGTGCTTCTTTAAGCACACACGATGCCAGCCAGTGCTATAAACTACTTAGGAAACTAAAAAAGCAAGCTATCAATATATCTGTACTAACAATTAAAAGCCCCTCAGCCTGGAAGTTTATTCTGAAGTCTGTGGGGAGTTGAGTCACACTTTAAAAATTTCTTCACTTATATATTTTGCACCGAACTGTCAACTTGGCCATCATCTAGAAAATCAACATTTCTCTTCTCACTTTTTTGTTTACAGAAACTGAAAGAGAGCTGGCAGGCAGCAAAGCAGGACATCACCATGAAAGCCAGATAACTAACTGTCACCACTTAAACTCACCTCTTGCCTTCTTGCATTAATAATGCTTTAATGTGCTTTCACTGGTGAGGTCTGCCCCCTACAGCTCCTCAGCCCTACTAGCAAAGATGAGGGAGTGAAGCAGTACCCAGGAACAGGAAAGCAGGAGTTTGTACCTAAATTTTCAAGTGACGCAGATAGGATGCATGTGGGGGTGTTGAGGGTGCAGGTTTATGTCTTTGCAAGGCTAGTCCATCATCTCTGAAAGATCATGGTACTGGGAGAGATTTTCTATTATTGGGGACAGGGGGAAGGAAAGGGAAAAAAATCACACCTATCTGCAAGGAGGAGACCAGGGAACTACAGGCCAGTCAGGATAACCCCATCCCTGAAATGCTTATGGAAAAAGCGCTCATTGAAGTCACTCCAAAACACAGGAAGGATAAGAAAGTAACCATGACAGCCTGCATGGCTTTACCAAGTGCAAACTGCAACTGACCAACCTGACCTTTGAGACCACAACCTTCCACTATCTGAAAGGAGCCTACCAGCAACTGGAGAGGGACTCTTCAGCAGCTGCAGTGATAGGACAAAGAGTAATGGGTGCAAAATTGAAAGAGGGGAAATTTAGGTTAGATATTGGGAAGAAATTTTTTCGGAACAGGTTGCCCTGGCAGACTGTGGATGCCTGGCAAGCGTTCAAGGCCAGGCTGGACAAGGCCTTGAGCAACCTTGAGATGGTCTACTGGGACACATCCTGCCCATGGCAGTGGGACTGGGACTAGATGGTCTTTGAGGTCCATTCCAATCCCTTAATATTCCATGAATTCATGGTTTTAAGAGCAAGAGGAGAGCAGTAGGTGTTGTTTACAGTACCTTTAACAAAGCTGCTGACAGTCTCCTGTAGTATCTTTATTAATGAATTACCGACTGGTTAGTGGACAAGAGAAAAGGCAGAAAATTGGCTGGATCATCAGGCTCAAAGAATTTCACCTCTCAAAGCAAAAACATACAATTTACAACCAGTTACAAGGCAGCTCACAGTGATTAATACTAGGGCAAACATTCTTTAATATCTTTCATTAACAACCTGGATGATGGTGAGTTCATGAATACCAAATTAGGGAGTGTAAGCAATAAACAACTTCATCCTAATGTGAAGCAGAAGGAAGACACCAATCTCTTCTTTCTGCTGACCAGTGTCAGGACCTCAGGAAACAGCATGAAGTTTAGTCAGAGGAGGTTTAGTTTTGAAATTAGGAAAAAGTTCTTCATCCAAAGGGTGGTTGGGCTCCTCTGAAAAGTGGTCACAGCACCAAGCCCGACAGAGTACAAGAAGTGTCTGGATAACACCCTCAGGGTCACATTGTGATTTTTGGGGCCATCCTCTACAGGACCACGAGCTGGACTTCAGGGATCCTTGTGGATCCCGTCCAACCCAGGATGTTGTACGATTCTATAAACTGAGGACAGCACTGCTATTCAAAGGGATCTTAGTCTGAGGATATGGGCTGACAGGAATGAAGTTCAGGGTTACTGTGCAGCTCAGAAGGAGTAACCACACAGTACTGGTGCAGGGAGCTGACTCACTAGAGAACAGCTTTACAGAATAGCAGAGGGTAGCATGGCAGGCAATTTGAGCATGAGTCAAAGTGTACTCCCATTGTAAAGGCACTCAATCACTTTCCAAGCTGTATAGTTGGGCAAATGTATGGCAAGCAGATGGATGGATGTGTTTATTCCTCTCTACTCAATGCCCACAAGACACATTATCCAGAGTCATGCATTCAGGACTTCCAAGCACAAGAAAGACATTGGCCTACTGGAGTGCACTCTCAGCAATTTCACAGATGACACCAAGCTGGGTGGGAGTGCTGATGTGCTGGAGGGTAGAAAGGCTCTGCAGAGGGATCTGGACAGGCTGGATCAATAGGCTGAAGCCAAGTGTATGAAAGTCAAAAGGCCAAGTGCCTTCAGTCACAACAACCCCACGCAGAGCTACAGGCTGGGACAGGGTGGCTGGAAAGCTGCCTGGTGGAAAAGGACCTGGGGGTGCCTGCCGGCTGTCAGCTGCTGAACACGAGCCAACATGTGCCCAGGTGGCCAAGAAGGCCAATGACCCTGGCCTGCATCAGCAATAGTGTGTCCAGTAGGACCAGGGCAGTGCTTGACCCTCTGTAATTGGCACTGCTGAGGTCACATCTCAAGTCCTGTGTCCAGTTCTGGGCCCCTCACTACAAGAAAGATATTGAAGTGCTGGAGCGTGTCCAGAGAAGGGCAATGGAGCTAGGGAAGGCCTGGAACACAAGTCTGATGAGGAGCAGCTGAGGGAGTTGCGAGTGTTTATCGTGGAGAAAAGGAGGCTCAGGGGATTCCTTCTCATTCTCCACAAGTGCCTGAAAGGAGGCTGTAGCCAGGTGGGAGTCAGTCTCTTTTCCAAAGTAACAAGCAATAGGAGGAGCAAAAATGGACTCAGGTTGGATCATAGGAGGTTTGGATTGTATATTAGGAAAAAAAAAGTTCATAGAAAGGATTGTCAGTTGCTGGAACATGCTGCCCAGGGTAGCAGCTGAGTGACCACATGTGAAGGAATTCAGAAGATTAGGTGTGGTGATTAGGACACAGTTTAGTGGTGGGTTTGGCAGCGCTGGGTTAACAGCCGGACTTGATGATCTTAAGGGTCTTTTCCAACCTAAATAATTTTATGGTTCTATAAATGAGCCCAGTGGTGGGCCACCAAAATGATTAAAGGGCTCGGGTATACGGTGTACATGAAGAGGCTAATAGGACACACTCAGCTTAAAGTGAAGGGCTCTTGCTGCCTAAAGCTGTCTAAGGGGGAAGTGGATCATGGAGGCAGGCTCTTCTTGAAGGCACTTGGAGACAGGACAGGCAATAACAAGACACAAGGTACAAGGGAAATGCCAATTAGATTGAAGAAAAACTTTATCATCATGAAGACAGTCACACACTGGCACAGGTGTCAGAGAGGCTGTGGAATCCCCATCTCTGGAGATACTCACAACTCACCTGAACAAGACCCTGAGCAAACTCATCTAACTTCCCTGCTTCAAGTGGGGAACTGGATCAAATAACTTCAGAAGACCCTTCCAAGCTAAATTTAAAGAATGAAGCTCACCATTCATATCAAGAGGCGACCAAGTTTACAACAGCATGAGACACGTTCAAGAAGCAGGCAACTGCAAAAGCTTCTCCCCTCTACCAAACCAAAGCGGCAGCTTTGCTGCACACATGCTCCCTGATGTGAAGGGTGAGCAGACAAACCAGCTGTCTGAACATTTAGGTGTTTCATTGCTGATATTATTAAAGCACCTAATTATTCTGGGTCCCACCAAGAAGGAAATTTTTTTTTCAGCATCTTTGTTTATTCAGTATTTCCACAGTATTTCTGGAACCAAGCTCAGCCTTGTCTCTGAGGTTCCAGTTTAGTGGCTCAGCAGACAAGTTTTGGAAACCCCAGAGCACCCTCATGTGGCTAGACATTGCTAGGAGTTCTCTTTCCTTGGCCTGAATTGTGTGAGGCACAAGCAAAATCCACATTTTATTCACAGGTTTATCTCCCCACCACACCACACCACCAACTGGGCATGATTCTTACACCATAAATACTATTTCTGCTGCCACACAGCTCTTCCAACAGACTCTGTTTCAAGTCTCTTCTTCTCACCAGAGCAGAGCTGCCTGCCGGATGGTCAGGGGCACCAGCAGCCCGAGCAGGCATCCCGAGCAGCATGCGCCACAAACACGGTGCTGAACCTTGCTCCTGTGAACCTCTAGGTATTATTGCTCATGCCACGCTGGGGAGCAACCTTCATCACCTCTCTTCTTTTCTCCCCAGACTCAAAAACAGTTTTCCCTCAACTTAAGGTAACATTGAAATTTCTTGGTAGCAGATAAAGATTTTTTTCTTTTCCCCCAGTCACCCTTTCTTTGTTTTTTTGTTTTTTTAAGACAGGCTGGGAGAACAACAGCTGCACTGCTTCTTTCCAGCTCCCCCAAACACTGAAGTGTGCTCCTCGTGATGCACAGCAAAGGAAAGGCTCCTCACACTGCACACACCTCCTTGACTCCACCTAAATCGTGCCTGCCTGTCCATCCCCTTTTTCCTTGCAGCAGGTAGGCTTTTGGAACAGGCATGGGTCCTTCACATGCTACATTTAGCCCAGCAGATCCTCTTAAACACAAGCACTGTAAACTGCATTAAGAAGTTCACAAAACAACAGCCTACCCTCATTTTCATGTCAAAGCCATTCAAAAGCAGCAGCAAGGCTGGTGCAAAGAAGGGGTCAAAAGACTTAGGTCCAATCATACTGCTCTACCCCCAAATAAGACCTTACTGAAATGACTCTAACTCACAAGAGATTGTATGAGTCCATGGTTGACTACTTCTCTACTGTCTGTAAGCTGAAAAACTTAAAGGAAGCTAAATAATAATTTCAAAATGTGGTAGCAGCAAAACCAGAACAATGTCCACCAGGTTCCCTGCCCTGGTAACAAGTAAACACAGGTAATACCTTCTCAACTCCCTGTTTTAGGGATAGAGAATATGTATATTTTTTGATTACCACCAATGACAGAAGCCAAATGAATTAACACGTTATACAAAACATTACAAGGCTAATACAGTTGACAGAGAAAATGACAAATATTTTATTTACAATCTCACAATAGTTTGGATCGGAAAAGCCTTCTGCAGGACATCTGGTCCATTCTGTTCAACGGTAACCTGCTAAAAATTTAAAAACCGAGGACATTTCACCTTACGAGGTGGTACTTTGAACCTTGCTGATTAAAAATAGGTAATTTTTTAAACTGTGAAGAAGAACCAGTTTAACCACAAGTTACTGTATGCACTACAATAAAATATAAGCAAAATGTTATTGTCCACATTACACAAGATCAGAATAACCCCTTCAGTGCTTAAGGCTTCAGAGGATTCAGTTTAATAACTAAAAGAAGTTGCAGGTGGCAGTTCCAATTTCTCAAGTATTTTGAAAGAGTACTTTTTACAATACAGCTCTCAAAGCACAGGAATGCTACTGCATTTATCACTGAATGCAAAATACTTCATACAGTGTATCAACTCTGCCGGCGCAAAACGTGTGGCTAATATGAAACAATCACTAGTCACCATGTCCCACACACAAACTAGGGAGAGGAACATTACTGGCCAGATAAGGTTTTCATTGTCAAAGGTGCCAACTCTGATCTCTAAGTGAAGCCCAAAAGACGAAAATTTTTTTTGTGAAGTTGCCAAACAGTAAGTCTAAAAACTAAAATTCATCAATGCTTATCAAAAATTACAGACTCTAGAACTGTTGGCTTCATTGTCCACTAAAAATATAACCTGAAATGCAACTCACCCATCCACATTGCACGGTGGATGTTCATTCCATTCCCCATCCCACAGGCGACCATGACTTCACAGGTGGCAACTATTCTTCCTGCTTAACTGTTGTAACTGATACAAAAGTTAAACTTGGAGAAAAGCAGCTTCCAAACTGAAAGGAGCTTGAAGCTCACTGCTTCTACTTCAGACCTGCACAAGAACTTGCACAGCTGAAAACACTTTTTCCCCAAGATGTCTGTTAAAGGACATTACCTCTCTGCCTACCAAGTCTAGTTTTATCTTAAGTTAAGGTAAAATATCTAAGTTCCAAAACAAACACCAAAATTAGGAAGTAGGAACCTGTTCAACCATCATTGTGCTAAGCAAAATGCTGGAAAAAAAGGATTAAGTGTTACCACCTAAATAAGATCTCTCTCCTCTGAGTTATACTACCTACATAAAGAAAACAGCAGGTCAGCAGCCAAAAAAACTGCTTACCTGGCAGACATGTCATTCCACTCTCAGATAACTGGCAGACCCAGTAAGAATCCACTATGAAGCACACTGACTAAGACAAGACTTCAACTTGAAAAGGAGGACCCATGTGCTAGCATGAAGTAACAGGTGCCCCACAGCTCTTGTACACTACTAAACCAGAAAGCAGAACTAAGAGAGGAGTCCTTGCCACTTGGGCTCAGAAAAAACCCTGTGTTTTTTTGGATTTAAACTACATTTCATCACCTCACCTTTCTTGAAGAGGCAGCTCAAGCATCTGTGTTTAGGTAACATAGGCCTGTGATAAGAGGCACCCTATCAAACACGCCTGAGAATCCTGCCCTGTTCTGGGGATAATCAAATCACAGTAGAGCCTGCCTGTGCTGGCTCACACATTCATCAAGTGATCACAGAGAGTGTAAGCAGCATGCTCAGGAGGAAGAAGCAGAGATGTTTGAAATTATGGATTTTGTCTCCATCGTGTCCCATGATTCATTCCTACTTCCCTAGAAATGTCTGACCATTTGCCAGCCAATGGGAAGTAGAGAATTAAATCCCTATTTTGCTTTGCCTGTATTCACAGCTTTTGCTTCACCCTCTAAAGTATCTTTACCTCAACCCAGGAGTTTTCTCACTTCTAGCCTTCTGACTCTCCCCTCCCACCCACTGCAGGGGCGTGAAAGGACGGCTCTGCTGTAAAGAGCTGCCTGCCAGCATGAGCCCACAACACTATTCCCTACGGCTTAACTACAACTATGGATAAGTCTGTAGTTCATGAATGGAACAATACATCTGAGATCAGTTTAAGACTTGGGAGCTATTGCCTCATACTATACGTATCAGTCATGCAGGTAATGTCAGTCTCTTCCACTTCTATTGCATCCCATGAAAATAAATACCCTTAGGTTTTCTAAAGGTGACCACCTTAACTCTCATGCAAAGCCACCACCTGTCTCTCAGGCCTAAACCTGCTACATACCATGCATTACAAGAGTGACTTGTCCACCTGGATCCACTGTGATCAGGAATGTGCTTTCACAGCACTCAGGCAGGCAGGAAGCAGATTGGGCTCATGCCTCCACCTCACTGCAGAAGATGTGTGTATTTCTGGATCTCTCGCCTTAAGGAAACTGCAAACTGCCAGAGGCAGAGATCACAGCTGCTCAGAGACCTCAAAAATAATTCTTTGGATTTCTCCCTTCCCAGCTGTCTTTTCTGAAAGGAAAAGGCCTGTCTGGAATAGAGAATTTAAACTTATCTTTCCCTCTTATACCTTCTGAATAATACCAGATAAGCCTGCAAAAAGGTATGCCCTCCTACTGAACCACTTTCAACATTTTCAACAGGACATAAAAGGCCACAGAACTTTTATTTTGAGGCCCATTAGCCTAAGGGGCTGAAGAAAGATTTACACTGAATGGAACTTCAAAGCCTGAAAAAGAATATCTACTGGGAAACATAAAACTGGTTCCAGAAAACAGACTGATCCAAACCCATTTTTATCATGTTTTCTGAAAGAAAATTATTTTAGTGTTGAACTTGCAATGGTTCAGGACAAATTCCCTACGAAAATAAGGGAACAACTTTTTAAATGAAATGATTCCCTCTCTGTCTGTAGTTTAACAAAAAAAAAAGTTCTGTTCAATCTGTTCAGTATGCCAACAATTTTTAAGCTCCTTTTAAAAAAAATCAATAGTGTTCTATTTGGACTGAATTATTCTGAAATGCTTGAATAATAAGTAACTTAGACCTCCAGCACAGACCCATACCTGTAAAGACAAATTTTTTCCAGACTTGTGTCAGTTTCTTTTGCAATACCAACTAAAAATAAACCAAAATTATGCATTAAAAAAGACACCAAAGTTTACCACTTAAGAATTTACTTAAAACAAATTTTAAATTGCTCCTACATGTTTATAATCTCCATTTCTTACTCTCTTTTGTCTCCTAAAAGCTCTAAAAATTGATGCAGAGAAAGACATGGGGAAATAACTGTTCACATCACATACAGAATTACAACCAAAGTGTTAATGCAAACAGGTGCCATTTTCTCAGGCAAAGCAGACCTGAATTCTTCAACAACTAGAACTCCATTAATATTTTTTCTAATCCTTTAAAAAAAATTTTAAAAATAAACAAACCACGAAACTAAACAAAGCAAAATAAACAAACAAAAAATCCTTTTGGCATCCTGTTTACTCACAGACATGCCATTACAATCCCTTCTCCTGAACATCCTCCACAAAATACTAACAAAAGCACTCTGTGATCATTCTAATGAGGATACATATAATCCTGGGGAGGAAGGATCAAAATCCTTCCAAGAGCACTTCCATGTTCAGTTATGCACAGACAGAGGTGGTGACACCCCAGCAACAACTCTGCTCTCGTTGTTCCAGCTGTACAGGGAATTCAACCACTGGGCAGCACAGTGCAGAAGTCAAGCACTTTCAATGAAACCCAGGTGCTCCCCACCACCAGCAAGGAAAGCTGTGCCCCTGCTGTGTCCCCAGCTCTGCTCAGGGTGTCGGGGCTGGACAGAGAAGCACATTGTGCATGTGACTTACAGAGCACCCCTGGAAAAACACAGTGCTCACCCGCAAGCTGTGCAGGATGCCCCGCTGAGCCCAAACAGGCCTAACACTGAACAGCAGAAGGCAGAGAGCTGATTACATAAAGTTTACATCCTTCATGGCACATGTAATGTAGTAGTGCTGCTCTAAAATATGTCAACACTGTGGTGGTGCTGTTGAACAACACAAGCCAACTGATGCCCTGTGCTAACTAAAGAGCACAGACAAAAGGAGAGGTGGAAGTGTGCGTTATTCACCAGCCTGTCACACTGCCAGTGGAAACATGCAGCAGATGCCTGCACCTGCACAATTCACATTACTATTTTCTCCTCATTATTATGTAGCTATAAGTCTGCAAAGTCAAGTATACATACATTTTACATTTTTCCCCCTAAAAAATGTTTAGTAGTTTCAAATATTTTGCAACAGGTATTCAATGAATCTGAGTTTTTGCTGTTCCATTACCACTAGTTCTTATTACTCATGTTTTAAAATTTAAGGTAATTTGATTAGGTTTTTTTGAGTTAAAACCAAGGTTCAGGATTCAGTAATACAGCCAGTGCTAAAACCATCTTCAGATAGAGAAGGAAATCCCAGAAATGTCTTTCCAAATCCTTAACCACCTACTTAGAAGGAAAAAAAAAAATCCAACAAGTCCCATCCATGTTAAGGCTCACCTGCCACACACTGAAACCACTCTGAACAACTTTAAACAATACAGGCTCTTTGGAGCTATGGTAGTGTTTTGTTACTTCTTTAGTGATTTTGTTACCCCAACAGTCTCCAACACTCACAGGGCTCAAAACACATACATGGAATTTGTATTTTAGCAAAACAGATTATTCTTACACTTATTCACATTTGTTTTAAATCATCTCATCATGAAACAAGGAACAAGCAAAAACCCAAATTTCAGCTCAACTGCACCTTGCTCAGTCTCAGCAGTTGCCATGCTAACAGGCACTAGATAGAACTAGGTACCTGAATTAGAAGACAAAGGGAATAAAGCATTAATCCTTCAGAACTGGAGCTACTTGTTTTTAAACTTTCTTCCGTCAAGAAAAAAAAAGGAAAATCATTTTATTTCTGTATGGAATCAGAAAAACCTACACCCTGGGGCCACCCTTAACTGTAAATTTTTTAGGTCACTCAAATTGCAGTAACCTTCCCCCACACCCTCAACTCTCTATCAGTACTGACTGATAGAAAGTCACTTTTCAGAGTCATGTGACAGAGATAAAGGCTTTTTCAGATAACATGTAGAAAAACAGTGGCATTAAGTGGTTTCTTGAACTACTGACAATAAAACAAACCTAAAAGCAATCTCGGGGAGCTCTTCAGGTCCTATTAAAAGAGAAGCACCAAACAAATGCCTCTGTATTTATCTAACAAGTTCACCTAAAATTCATCAGTATCCCAGTACATTTTCAGATTAATTGTTCAACAGCTCTATAACTAGTTTTCAGAGATCATCTTCGTTTACAGACATAATTTACTACATGACCAGAAAAAGAAAGTAATATAATAATTTCTGAAGCCTAAAAATACATTGAAAAAGTTTTTACAGCACTCAACTATTCAAAGGAAATTAAAAAAACAATTTGTTCTTCTTGAGCAGAAGTTTTAATTAAAACTTCATTAAAGGACATAATGAGAATGCACAAGCACATGAAAGTATGGCAAATATTCCCCTCAGCTAATCTCTAAGTGAGCTTCCCCAGAGCTGCAGCAAAACACAGCACTGCAGGGCACAGCTCAGTCAAGCCCTATGTAAATTGAGTATGACATATGCTGTGACACACAGCACTGTGCACCCCATTCTTTATACCACCAGCATATACTTTTGTATGCACATTATACACAAACAGCTCAAAACATTTCTAATTTCTTTATAACAGTGAGAATTGTTGTATTTCAAAGTTGCCCACCCAGTCTTTAAACTTCAGAGCAGTAGTGTAAGGCTGTCTTGTTCTTTAGCAATAATTCAATTCATCCCATTTTGCTAAGCAATTCCAAAACAAACCTCAAGTTATATCTATTAACCAAATGTTTCAGACTTAGACCAGCTGGATTAAGATGTGTGGTGCTTTATTCTACATCTTTTTAAGCTATCAAACTACCAACAAATTACTTTTCAACCAAAAAGACAAGGAAAAAAATTGATTGAAATAAGTAAAAGGTTGCATTAAGTTACTTATTTCTGTTTAATTTTAACCACTTGAAGCTGACAACTGTTTATAGCTCTGAGACTGTAAATAAAGCATTGCTGGAAACTAGTAAAAGACAACAGGAATATAGGCACAAGGAAGACAGAACTGCTCAAACATTACATTCCAATGGTTAGTGTTGCAAGCCAGTGAGAATGACCACACAAACTAGAGTTAAAGACAAACAGAAAGAAAATAGTTTGATACCAAATCCAGAAAAAATAATGTTTTGAAAATACAAAAGGAAAAGGTGCTTTGCAAAAATACTGGTATCAGACAAAACAAATGATACATTTCCCAAAGCATGGATTTTGCTCCTAAATCTGAAAGGGGAGATCCAGAAGACGAATCATTAAAAGAGTTTTATTTAACCTAAGCAGGGATGGCCTTACAGCTTCAATAAAGCACCCAGGTTAATACCACTCTTGGGCAGTTTCTTAGAGCTAACTCCAGCTTGATTAACTGTGTGTTGAGAAATGCAGAGACTCTCCTTTTGCCACAGTAATGTTCCTCTGTGCCCTGGATATTGCCAGTTGAGTTGATCCCTCTCTAACTCAAGAACTGCAACAGAACACAGCTGGTACCAATGGAAGATTCTGAATCTGTTCACTTAAAACAAGTCTAAAAGTTTACTTTGGGGAACTTCTGTGTCAACATAACTTCTTTGATGCAATACCCCAACTAATTTAAAAAAAAACTACAATTACTTGACTGAAACTGTCACTCCGAACTATTAAGAGTGGAAAAAGTACTGCAAGGCTGGTTTGCATCTAGTATTTCTTGTTCCTTAGGTAAATTAAACAACATAGATTCCAGCTCTGAAGATTGGAAGCTCTCACCTTGGGCATTACTAATTCCCAAATACCAATTTTCAGGCTGCTCAATAATGAAAAAGAGAGGAATATTCACAAGGATGCAGGCACTTTGCTTGAGTATCAAAGTGAAATATCTGCTGAAAGATACTGCCGCATATTTCACAGTTTCCTCCAGCATTAAAGCTAAAAAAAGGCCAACTGAGTCTGAAGAGGTGGATCTCTGTTTTGTTTGCCCAGCTTGGGGAAGGAGTAAGGAAGACACAAAATGTGGTCGGTTCAACTGCCTTCAAAGAATTGGTTTTTGAAATAGAGCTGAAAGCATCTTTTCCTCTTTTCCATGAAAGTTAGAAGTGGGCAGGTGAAAAAAATTTAAAAAAAAAAAAAACAAACCAGACACCAGGTTTTAGTATGTCAAAAAAATGTAATGCAAACATTCTCTATAGAAATGATCATGCAGTCATTTCCAAAAATGATCACAGAAAGTAGCAAATCATGAAATATGTGGTTAAGGGGGCAACTTCAGGCAGAATGGGTTTGTACAGTACATACCCAGATAGGATCTCTTGGGAGGTGCTTTGATTTCTTCATCCTTACTATCTGCAGCTACATAAAAAAAGAGTTGAAGGGGAAAAAAAAAAAGGAAGGAAAGACAAACAGACTTTTATGATTAAATGCAACAGTGGTTATTTGAGTTACAGTTTAGTCAGTTAGTACATTTTATTCATTAAAAAATAACAGACAGACCAAAACATGCCAGAAATTTCAGTCCCCGTGCTTTCTATAAGGCTCCCACCCCACAATGTTAAGACAGGACTGAGCAGTAGGAAGTCCCAGCACACTCTCAGTGCACAACCCAACAGCAGTGTACCTATGAGTGGAAAATAAAGGCTTAAAAAGCAATGAAACAGGCAGCTTGATTCTTACTTTAGACTACATAAATTCTAACTTTTCATGATCAGAGAAAACCTGTTACCTCAGCAACACTGGGTGTATGGATAAGTGTGTATTAACAGCCGAGACAGTAGTTGCCTTGCCTCTGGTGGCAGATGCTATTCAAAAATACTGTCACAAAGCCCAACAAAAAGAAGGAGAAAACAGCCCTCATCTGCAACCATGCTGCATGCTAAACCTTTTCACTCTAACCTTCCTCTGCCAGTTGAAAACTATATATTACACAAGAGAGTTTTCCAGTGCCAAAACCAAAGCTCTTCAAAGGATCAGAGTGATACAAGTTATAAAGGAGATTAAGTCAACCATCAAAACTGGATAAGTGACAAGAGGAAATAATCTTAATGTAAAAACACAGGAGCCCATGTTCTAATTGTGCAGCTTGGGCTGCAAAAGTATGGAGAGATATCCAAGAGTCTCCTCTCAACAAATATTGTCCACTGGTTTTCAGTATAGTTCATACATTCGAGGGGGTCAAAATCTGTCACAACATCTTGGGCATTACTAGAATATTTGTTGGAGAGAGGTGGGAGGCTGATTTGGGGAGAGTGTCTGTCTCTCCAAGAATATGAAGAAACTGCTCTGGCCCACCAACATTCCCACAAGCAATCAGATGTTTTCAGCTGTCTGTACCTGTGACAATCTCGCTTCAGCCACCTCTTGGTTCTTGAGTAAAGACATAGCACATCCACATTTTGTATTTCAATATTCAGCTCTTTAGCATGGTACCACCATCATGCCCCAAAATACTACAATACTTTGAACAAAACAACAACAAAGTTAACGAGAAGCCTGGCCCTTTCTGTACTGAGCCAACAATGCAGCGTACATATGGCTCCACAGATACCACTTTAAAACTTGGGAACAAATATGGAAAACTACTGTTATCCCAACAACAGTACCAGAAAATCTGCATTATAGCACCTAAGATGCAGTGAAGTTAAATACAAAATATAAGAAGCTATTGTTCATGCCTGCTGATTTCACCTGAAGACCCCATATAATTTTCAAAGCATTCTTATGCAGGGGAGAGAACTGTCCTATCACTGGAGGTTTTAAAATCAGATTTGGGTATTTGTTAGTTTTGTACTTTGCCTGATTTGGGTGCTGGCTTTCCCCAACCTGAATTGTTAAAAACAGGCTACATAGTCCAAGTTTTTCTTTAAAAAGTAATAGAACAGTCAGATATATGAACAGCATTTGCTCTGTTTTCAATTGGTATGTACTGAAGGATAAAGTCTATGTATCCAAAAAAAAAAATCAGAGAAGGCAGCAACAGCACAAGATGGGTTGCACCACTTTCAACCTAATTTCATTTTGCAATACTAAAAGGGAGTGGGGGGAAATCCCATAATTGAGAAGTACCTGTGAGAAGGGAAAAAAAAGTTAAGAAAATTCACACAATCTTTTTAAGTTCTCTATACATAGAGTCTAAAAAAAAAAAAAGAAAAAAATCAAACATTACTAGGAAATCTAGGGAGACCGCATTTCTCATGCTATGATAGTTACCCTACAAACCAAAGTTCAAGCAAATTGACTGAATGGCTTTATATGTTCTGAATAGCTATTGACATTCTGGGAATTTTAAGCCGGTAACACCACAAAACATGATAAAGAATACAGAACAAGCTTGTCAGGATTTGAAGAGATTGCTTCTTAATGCTTTAAGATAGGAAGCAGATTCTTTCTGAACTAGTTATTACTTAAGGGACCTAATTTGTGAGAAAAATAAAAACAAAAAGAAAAAAGCCAATTCCCACATAATTGAAAACACACTGGCAAACATATACTTATGCCACTTGGAAGAAATACCACATTTAACAAGAATATAAGAAAACAGCAAACTCCCTTCCACTGAAATACTCTATTCTTTCTAAATATTTTGGATTATTTTGCTGAAACATTCAAAGGGAAGATAGAAAAGAAAACATTTACAATGAAGACCAGCTACGTGAGAAATAATTATATTATCATACAGAAATGCTGTACCTTCCCTCAGGATTCTGCAAGGTTAACCAAAAACAATGACTTCAAACCTAGCTCTTCACTGCCCCAGTAAGCTATAAGGAAAGAAAGTAAGCACACAGACTTATCAGCTTGTCTATATCACCATAAAACTTTAGAGATAAGATTAGGTGTATGATTAGAAACACTGTTCTCACTCACACTTGTATAGTGCTTGAAACCTATCATTCTGTCCAGCTTGAAAGGAGCTTTGTATGCATCTGAATGTTTATTCTGAGCCATCATACAGTTGTCCTTACTAAAAATCAATCCCATGCAAGAAAAATATTTCAACTATTCTCAGCGTTTGTGGGAGGACGCAAGCCTTTCTATGAAAACAAATAATTAAGGACCACAAGTAGGTAAAAATCCATCTCTCTCTAGCAAATTCCATATGACAAAATGAGTTTTAGGAAAAAGGTTTCTATAATAAAATGCAACCTTAAAGAGTTTCTATCATCTGTCAAGAGAAGGACTGATTACCCCTTCAGAGACCATATGTCTTTCAGGGAGAGTTGCTTAAAGAGCACTATATATTAAACTGAAGAGCCTCCCTTTTCTGTCCAAAGGTTACTGAAGGAGCCTGCAAGTGTGCGTGTGTAAATGTGCACAAGAACAACTTCCTCTCAGAAAGAGCAAACAGAGAAACCTCTCTGTCACTCCACAAAATGCTAGCACAAACAGCAGAGGAGGAAGAAAGCATACGTGCCCCTCCCAAATACTTCCTGGACTTCACCTGCTGCTAAATCTGGCTGAAAGCAGTTTTTAAGTTGTTCATCCTGCCAGACTGAAAACCCCTGTGAACACAGCAGCTTGTGTTTGGAAGCTGGATTGCAGCTCCTCTTCCACATGAATTCACTTACCTGAATAGTTTCTCACTACACTCTACAATGAGCAGGAATGGAAGTAGCTTCCTTAGCTATTAGATAAATTACCCTACTGCACAGCCAGGAGCTGCTGCCTTCTAATGATGGCTGTGGATATCTGGAATTGGATCAGACCCTCAATTACTAGGGAGTGTGGAAGAGAACAGATGGAGAGAATAAATTATACATCCTTAATGGCAAAACAACTGACAGAAAGCTGACAGTGTTAATTCTGTTCTTGTTGGTAATAAGCTGTTACATAAAATGTTGTAAGTCAAAGTCAACACAGAGAAACAAAAATCTACCAATCTCATATTTCTTATCTGCAAGGAAAAAAGCAAGGACTTTGCACAAAGACTGAGCATTTTATTAAACAGAGAATAATAGTCTGGCCCAACTGAAATTATCAAAATTAACCAAAATAAAAAATTCCCATAAATCCCAACTAATCTCACACTAAAGCCAAAGGAAATGGTACACAAATTAAAAAAAGAGATAATTTTGCAACCATGGTAAGAAGCACCTGGTTTCTTGACGGTCAGTAACTCAAGTAAATAGAAAATTATTATCTACAAAAACAAATGTTTGCAATTACAACATTTAGATAATAGCATAAGATCATAACTAAGAACTTGGTAAAAAGTACAGCTGAAGAAAATAACTTCTTACTCCAGCCAAGATCTTTTAAAAGATCCAGGCTAGCACAATAACATAACAACCAGCTCTATATTCAGAATGTGGTGTTAAATATTAGGGAGAAGTCCAATTTCTAGACTGAAGTAAGACCCATCTGAAATAAAATTTCAGCTGTACATTTTTATCTAGAAAATAAGCAGTTTCAAAAAAAAGTTCAGAAAGTGCTACAGTGGGGAGACTGGACTGCAACACAGAACTTTTGTACTGAAAGTAGAGCACACCACATTTTCAGAGATATTTATCCTAAAAAAGCCAATTCCCATCACTGACCTGCAAAAGAGCGGCGTTTCACGTTCAGCTCATTGGACACACGAATTTCAGTGCACAGTTTCAGCATCAGTAACATTGTAATGATCATGATAATGCTCTGCCACAAAAGAGGGGATTCAAAACGCCTTCCAAACCTAGAAAAGGAAAAGAAAGTATGTAAAACATCTAAGCACCTGCAAAAAGAAATGCTAACAGTAACAGGTATGGAAGGCTTAGGAAGTCAAAGTCACCAGACAGACCTAGTTGCCCATACAGAAGCTCAGAGCAGACAGAAATATCTGAGAACCTTATTTCAACATCCCAGTGGACTGATCCTAGAGATGCTGAAGAGAGAAGCTTTAAGTCTTTGCTTCAAAAGCCAGCAGCAAACCTATTGTTTTGAAAGGAGAATCACATTCATTAAGCAGTAAGTCAGTACAGAGAGACCAGAGAGTTATGCCACACCAGTTATGTGTGCTCTCCACACACACTCTCCAAAGATTTCACATGGACTTCTGTGCAAAACCTCCCTTTCTCAATTTTCCATTTTTAAGTTAAGTCATAAAAACAACAGCACTTGCCCCATAAAGAAATAAATACCCTGTCTAGATAGCTGAGTGGAAAAGCCAGGTCTGCAGAACACACCGACTATTTAATAAATTTGTGCCTTATTTGGACCAAGATTGGGGGTAGTAAGGAAGCACAGATGACGTGTCATGGCAGCTTCCGTGCACTTCCTTCACACGATAGAGAGAGTGAACTTGGATTGTAGCTAGTCCTGACTGAAGAGCTTACTCTTAAGTGATTCCACAAGATTCTGCTGTAGGAAAAGGAGAACCCTTCAGTGGAGATCAGCAATGCTCTTCCAACATCACTTGATGAAAGCTCAGCAATCCCCACCACACACACAGTAAGTGCATAAGGGGTTAAGGGTGGAAGCATATTGCATTTACAACAGGAAGGTGACACATACGTCACAGTAAGCTGCTTCTCTGTGCCCAGTTCTGCCAGGTTTTATGCCTTGAAGACAGAGACGCTGAGGAAGTGATTTGGTCAGAACACATTGCTGTGCCCCTCAGCTCCCTCACCTGCACCATGAGGCACACAGGCTTCCTAAATTTCCTAACAGCACAGTTACTAAGGCCAATCTTCGACCACATCATGCTGACCGAGTCCCAAGCCTCACAGGCATGGCAATTATTGCCTTCTTCTTGACAGTTCCTATTTTACAGCGCCCTGGCAAAAATGTAATTTGTTATGCTTGGGCTACTTTTATGGCCAAGCTCCATGCTAGTAAAAACCAGCTAGGTTGACCATCATGCTGTCTCACACTACTGCATTTCCACTGCAGCCATTTCACCAGAGAGATATTTTGTTATGAGTCAACTAACAAGGAACAGGACAGAGACTGGAAAGTCCTTGACTAGCTTCCTTGGAAATTGTGTGCAGAAGAGCCAAGCAGCCCACATCAGTGAAAACAGTCAAGTATTTTCTGCCTAATGGCATACAGCTGAGGAAAAGTACAACTCCTTGAGCCTCCACACTACTGCCAGAGGGCCCACCAGGTACTACTGCAGGAATAGCAGTTGCGTGACCTTTAGTCCCCCACTTCTACCCTCAATGGAGCCTTTACTGTAACAAATTTGGAGGACGCTATGAGGAAGGAAATAAAGAATATGGCTGATAAGCATAATCATAGTCAGTGTGTGCTCTGAATAATGCTTTCACTGCACTAGTTCAAAATGCAGGGGAAAAGAATAAAAGTTTGGCCTAGCCTATGCTCCAGGTTCATGACTCCAGAGCTCATTCAGCCTGTGTTGCTGACTGTGGCCAAGTTCTCCTCATCTACTGGAATTCAATACTATTATATTTGTCTCTTACTCACTCAGAGATGAGGAAAAATATGGGAAAGACATACTGAGAATTACAGAGCAGTTACAATAAACGAGTTTACATCAGATTTAGAAAAACCATCTACAATTACAAATGTATTTGCATGTAAAAATACAGCAACGCATTTAAGAGGGGCTGAGCTAGCAGCACAACAAGTTAGAAGCTATTATGACAGTAAATCCAGCCACAGGTCACTGCAAGGTTAGCTTCCCCGTGCTGACGAGATTATTGGTAATTCACTAATGGGTGCCTCACAAAAGTACTGCCTGCAGTATAAATACTCACTCACTACAAACACAAATAAGCATAGCCACCTGCTTGTCTGATCACAACAATTTGTAATGACATTCAAGTATTGCTACAGACCCTCTCCCCCTAAACACTAGGCGGGGAAAGAAAGTAAAACAAAACTCACAATACACAAGAGAGTTAAAATGGAAATTTAAAAATTCTTATGGGAACTTCAAACAATGCAAACCACTTGTAGGGTTTTTCACAACCCTCCAGACAAAGACAACAAAGGTTATACAACAAAACCTACTCATGTGAAATGTATCTCCTCAAACACCAAACCCGAGAATGAGTCTTGCAGGCAACACAACCTGCTGAACTAGATCACATGTACAGGAGAACAAACAGCTGCCATGGAGACCAACAGGCAGAGCAAACTACACCACATGGATTACACCACACTACCTGGGCAACAAGACTGAAGGGAATACCACTGTCAAGGACCACTCTTGGGTTCTTGAAGCTGTAAAAGTAAAGCCAGAACACTCATTTTGTTCAGGGTCATGGGCACAAACATCACTCCAAGCTACTTACCCTACTTTGCATTAATATCAGGGCCTGCCAAAGCAACACTAATCCAGTTGAAGACTCCTCAGGCCAGCTTGAGCCAGGAACACTATGGGATGTAAGCCCTGCAGGGAGAGCGTGCCACTCCATGCTCTGTTTCCTTTCTGCCTCACAGACATTATTCCTGTCTCTGCTAAGCAGAAGCCAGGAGAGGAGGCACATTAAGGTAATTAAAGCACCTTACGAGAGAAAGGTGAAGAGCCTTAGGATACCAGAACAGGCTTGCAGAGAAGATCAGCTTTGAAGTCCTGAGGGTGAGGGATCACCACCGTTATTCTGCATTTTCATCCCACAACTACAGTGCTGTATAACAAAGTGAACAGTGACATTGCAGTATTCAAGGAACTCAGAGTTCATATGTCAGACTACAAAGAGACAAAAGAGCTTTTCCATTGTTTACTTGATTTGTAAAAACAAAAGAACCCTTTATTTCCTGTACTAGTCAAATACGCAAATAAAGGGGGGGAGTGGCTTACATGTTATTAGTGTTTCCACAGCCATCAAATGACTAATGCATGTTCACGGTGATGAAGACAAGAGAAGTGCATGTTCAAGCCAGAACAGAGACTAACCAGTTACTGAGAAAACTACGTAATTCCATTGGTACAATTCAATTCTGCAATAATCCTGCTATTCCAGTCATGGGCCTACTCAAAACAGCAAATGCCAATCGTGAAAAAGATGCCTAAGCTAGACCGAAGATAAAAGGTTCGCTTACTGCTTTTCCTAAGACATCTCTGAAAAGAAACTGACTGCTTTTGGTGCAGCCAGATCACTCTGTTCCTCCTACACTCCTGGATGGTGTTCTAGCTTTCATCTGCTGTCTGCTTTTCAGCTCATTGGGAAGTTACAGATTCTAGGCAACATGGAAAGCACACAGGATACACCACACACTACCAGGATCACGACAGACAGCCCAGGGTAGCAGCACGGCAGCTGTCCTGAAAGTCATCCCACACAATTACAGAATTTAACCCGTAGGATTTAAGCAGGGAGAAGAAACAAACAAGTTTTGCAACAGGATATTTTGATACAAGGTTCCTCTTGACGTGTAAACTTCCAAGACTTTACGCATCATCCCAAATGAAGCTCTGCACTTGGGCATACACAATTCTACTTTACTTTCTGCACAAAAATCTTATCCCTGCTCTGTGGCACCCATACAAAAGAGGAGGAATTGCATAACACTTTTGCTCTCAATATCTGAGCAAGATTCCACCAGCAGGCCATACGTAAGGCAATCTTTCAAAGCTGTAGTCATTCTATCAGCTTGATTCATAGCATCATCCCACATGCCACACATGGTAAAAACTGGCAAGATCCATTTTAGTAACAGAAGCCTTAAAAGCACAAGTTTGTCTTTCTCGCAGAAAGTCCTTCAGACTTCACTGCTTTGCCTTCCAAAGCCAGAGCAACACAAGACAGAAGGGACCTGGTCCACAAGTAGCACTGTAAATGTTACAGCACAATAAATACCTAGGAATCTACCCCTAACACGAGCAAGTTCACCATTTCTCTGTAAACTACCTCCAGCTCCATACTTGAGTCTCTAAATCTCTATTCTTGAACAGCAAGCTTACTCCATTGACTCCAGCACAGAGAGCTCTCAGCTCTATTGATATTGCTGGTTTAAGACTTTTTGTTTCAGGTCAACTGATGTGGAATGGGTAGAGGGCTACCTTTGATCAAAAATAACACAGTCCATAGTCTCCATCCTGTCCCTGGCTGTCAGAACTTGCTCCCACAGTTTGCCTTACAGCAACTATTTTGTGAGAACAACTCCAAAACCGGATGGTTTTATCTTCCGGTTTTGGATTTCTGCAGCACTGCTGTATGAGTTTTAGGACAGTGTCCCTTGGAATTGCAGCTCAAAACCTTTGGAAAGAACATTGTCTTCTAGGAAAATATACAAACCGTATTATATAATGACATCCATTTTACAAAATGTAAAACTGAAAGAAAAATAAAAAAAAACTTCTGGAGATAGCAGGCAACACAAGTACTTTCGGCTGCACTTAGTCAACATAAATATAAAAATGTCTACGCTGATTTCTAAGAAATCTATAGTTCCTTTTCCTCTAGCTAGTCATTCTCATTTTAATATTAGAAGAAACTGTAATTTATCTCTTTATAAGCTCTGTTTAAAAAAAAAAAAAGGGTGAAGAGAGAGAGGGGGTAGAGGGGGAGAACTCACAAGTAAGTTTTTCTGCATCCTCCACCCCCAACTGATTACACAACTCTCAGCCGCCCTCTCATTCCTGTTCTCCATCATGACAATGCAAAGCTACTCAGCTGGCAGCCTGCAGGCCACACGAACCCAGAGGATGTGTGCATCTTGGTCTAGTGCCACGGGGAACTCTGGAGCCATCCCACAACTGCCAAACAGCCTGGGACAGCTTCAACAGATAATTAATCACCTCAAAGCTCAGGGTATCCCTTGAGCAAGAACACAGAGCTAACTCAAGAACGTATAATAAGACACAAGGTACAAGCTATCAAAAATGGTGATGAAGTGTTTAATTAAAAATGTAGAGGGAAGAAAACTGCTATCAGGCTTTTTTTGGAGCAGGCCATACACTTTCATATGCACCAGAATTACAAAGGCCCGGAGTTCTGCACTGCCTCTCGATGTCTACCCACAGAGCAGACTTTCCCCACGTTGACCAGTCCAGAGAAGCAAAGACCTGTGGGGCTGGAGAAGACAGACAGGAGAAGCAGTACTGACAATGGCAGGATTAAGCAAAGGGGCAGCTGATGCAGCCACAAATCATATCCAGCAGCTATACTGGCACCCCAAAATAAATATTGCTTTGATGTGTTAGATAAAATTGTAACAATAGATTACTACTAAAAATAAAGTTATATAGGTATAAAATCTACTACAGCACAAAATCTGTTCTTCACACTGGTAAACAGAGACTTCCTTGTGTGGTGTTATAAGCACAAACTGCCTACTTTTCAATTTTATTTTTTTAAGAATCCTCTTTAAAAGGGCAAAAGACTTAAACATGGCCTAACTTCTAGTTTCTTTTTCCTAAACAAAAGCCATGCATGCATAAATAAAGTGAAGTAGAATCACGCCCACTGCTATCCATACCCTGTCTTCATTCTTCCAGACCAATCCCTTCACGTGAAGTTCTGGCACATTGCTGGGACACAGCAAGGCCAAACACACATAACTGAAAGCAGAAACAGCTCCTTAAAGATGACATTTCGAGACATTGTGTGAAAGAGAAGTATGAAAAACTGATACTATGCTATTGTCATCACTAGCAAACTAAAAGTTCTTCGGGAACACCTTGAAATTAAGTGATTAGATGTAAGAATGACAAGGAAGAGAGGCATTGCACTGAGTTCTCTTGACTTCAAAAGATGGCTTACCACTGAAGACATTCTAATCAGAGAAACAGAATTGGTGAGAACAGGTAACTGGAAGCAGGATTGTTATCCTTGACCTCAGTAATACTTTGTTCATTGGCTACAGTCACAGTGCAACCCACCAGCTGAAACTCTATTGACACATAAAACATGCCAAGAAGATTAGGAAGCAAATACTCTGTTTGGAGGGGAGATGAAAGGTCAAACTTAAACCACAACAAAACCAGGCATTACACCAAAAAAGGATAACCTCTGAAATAACCAAGTACAGTTATAGGAACCTGTGGAATCCATCATTCCACAAAGAGAATGTGAGGAAATTGCTCCCATAGCTGAGAAGAAGGAAGTATAATAAAGCCATAAGGAAAAGGTGGGAGGACTGGGTCTGTTATGAGTGGCACAAATACAGAAACACCAGCACTACCCAAGAGCAAAAATACAGAGGCATAAAACATAACAGGCAGGAACAGTCTGTCCTTGTGAGCCGTACATTCAATACATGAAATTTCAGGGAAAACCTGGAAGTAACAACAGAAACAAATTCAAGAAGTGTCTTTGAAGTTAAAAACAAAACAAACAAGCAAAAAACAATAGAAACATCAGCCATCCTAGGACATAATTAAGTCCTGAAAAGCAACACTATTAAAACTTGAAAGTTTTTAAGGCCTAACAATTTAAGTACTTCTTTTTGGACCAGGGTGGAGGACAAGTCCAGAAAAAATTACTCTGGCTCAAATCACATGCTTAATAATCAGGGGTAATGAAGTGAAACCAAATGAAACCAGAAGCTTTATGGCAGTAGAGTTATCAGAAGAGAGACTTGGATTAATACTGGGTTTGCTAAAGGGAAGGAGAACATGAAGTAGCACTTGGGGAAAAAAATTACATACAGAACGAAATTACTTGTAGGAACAATTCTGTCCTGGCACCAGAATGGACTGAATTATTTAATAAGTTTAAAACAAAATAAATAAAAACTTTCTAATTTCCTCCAAAGAATATTACATATACAATTAAAATAATTCTGGTGTTTATGTCATTATCTAGAGCATTGTGTCCCAGATAATGCATCGGCCGTAGGCGACATTAACCAAATAATGCAAAAATTGAATTGCCAAGATGCTCTGAGGGTGCATTTTCACAATGTTCACAGGAATCACAGGTTCTTGCTCTCCTTTAATCATCCAGATACCCAAGGATAACAACCATCCTCAATGCCATTTTCATGACTTACTGGTGCTTATAACTAACTACCAGGGATGCCTAATTTTTTAGGCAGACAAGCAAAATATTCTGTCCTGGGAACACTGAATTATCTTTATGCAAGTACTCTTTTGTCTTTCAGTTCAGCAGAGCTAGAGAGAGACAATTCACTGCAAGTACAGACAGAAAGGTTTCTGCAGGCTCCAGAGTGAAGCCATTCCATGCCAAACTCCACGGTGACCAGAACTTACACAGTGCTCATATGTGTCAGGGAGTGATACTACTATGTGGCTTAACTATTCATACATACTCCTATCAATATAACTGCATTCTCTCTCTTTTGAGGTATTGACAAACCTTTCAATAGTGATATAAATTATAACTTTTCACTACTTGCAGTATTTATACTTTCACACATCTCTTAACTAGTTGTACTTAAAATCAATTCAAATTAAATATCTTTCAGTTTTTCCACAGTCTGTCTCACTTAACAGATGCACTCACCTGAGTTACCTAGAAACCACCAGCATCTCCATTCAGGTGTAAGCCATTTTTATATTTTGACTGCCTCCAGTAAAACCAAAAGTTAGACTATTTCGACTTCTAACACTGTCAGTTCAGACTCTTCACTTCTTCTCCTGCCAGTTCCTGTACTTCCCTCCTGCTCTCTGTTTTCTCCATATACTCTCCCCAGGAAAACACAGTTCCAATGCAACAAGTAGCTCTAGTGATGACTCCTCTCTTTGACTGCCAGCTTGTGGTGCCAAGAAAGAGTCCCCTGTTTTCCACTCCAGCACAGCACTTACATGTTGCATTTTGCTGTAGCAGAACCAAGGAAGACATTATACAGAGTCAGAGGTTTCTTTAAAAAGAAACTGAAAACCAACAAACAGATGCAGCCTGTTACCTATCAGTTCTTTATGGATTAAAAAGCATTACTTGGTAGTCAAAACAGAATCATAGAATAACTGTCCTTAGTTGCAGTAATTGCCTAGACCATTTCATCTTTGGTTTCCCAAGTACATTCTCAGTGGTGTAGCACCTATATAATCAGAAGTAATGAGCAAGATATTTGTAACATTGATTCACAGAAATCACGCCATAATAACATTTTCTTTGTCCAGCAGCACAAGACCAAAATATGGAAACAAACTTGTTCTTAAGTATTGAAACTGGTGTTGAAAGCAAAAGAAATTTTTTTTTGAAAGGCAGCACATCCTTTCCTTTCTTATCCAAGAATGAAAATTTTCATCTGTAGTTGTGCATGAAGATCTACAAGTGAACCCCCTCTGAAGCCAGCTGGCATCCTGGGAAAATGCAAGAATATATGACAA
Source organism: Hypocryptadius cinnamomeus (assembly GCA_013400635.1). Taxonomy (NCBI): domain Eukaryota; kingdom Metazoa; phylum Chordata; class Aves; order Passeriformes; family Zosteropidae; genus Hypocryptadius; species Hypocryptadius cinnamomeus. The sequence continues at coordinate 30,588 of VYZP01027159.1, forward strand.
GCGTTCCAGTGACGCTAATGCCAACCAGGCACTAGAATAAGTGTGTGGTACAGAGGCTTTCACTCTGAAAATGGAGATAGAGGAATATGAGAAATGCAAAATACAGTCGGCAAGAAAAAAGACCTGACTTGGCATAAACCTCTTTACCAACAAGTTTACAAGTTTCCTCTTGGAAATCAGAGTGCTGATAATCAGATCTGTCAAGGGAAACAGACCATGCTCCCTAGCCCAGTTCATTCTACTTAAGAGACACACACTGATGGAAAGACAGCATTCAGATTTTCAAGAGAACGGAAAACGTACGCAAAACATTATTTCTTCAAACATTCCAATCAAAGCTTTACAGCTAGCAAACAAGCAGGAACCTTTAGAACCGAGCAGAAACACAGCCAACTTACCAAAACAGTATGCGCAGAATGTTTGCGACCAGCAACACCAGGCAGACGTAGGTGGAGAAGCCCTCCGCGTTCTGGGTCCGCCGAATGTCCCGGTACTGGGGGATGTAGGGCACGACGCCGCCGAACACCATGGCCCCCGCGGCGCCCCACGACACCAGCTGCTGCATGGGCACCAGCAGCCACTCCAGGCCGCCCGGCTCCATGCCGGGGGCGCGCGGGGAGGCGCTCAGGCTGAGGGATGCCCTCAGGCTGAGGGTGCCCCGCCGCAGCTCTCCGGCGGGAGCCGGCTCTAGCCACGGGCGGGCTCCCGGCCGGGATGCGGCACCATGACTGCGCCCTCTCCCGCGGGGCCCGGACCTGGGGAAAAGGATGGGGCGTGAGCCTGGCTCTGCCAACGGCGGCTCCGGCCGCTGCCAGCCGAGCGCTGGCGAGCCCCGACCACCGCCCTGCCNGGCCGCCCCTTCCTCCGGCGGGGAGCGGCGGCACCGGGCCCGGGCCCCTCCTCCGCTTCCACCGCGCTGCCGCCCGGGCGGTACCGGGACACGGCGGGCAGCACCGATATACCGGGGGCGGCTCGGCTGCCCCGGACGCACCCGGGCGCCTTCTCCTCCTCGGGCTGCGCTGAGCTACCGCCCTGGGTCCTGCTCCCCAGGAGTTACGGAAAATTCCGTCATGCCTCGTGGACAAGGGGGAATGGCTTTAAACTGAAATGGAGTAGATTTAGATTAGATACTAGGTAGAAAGTCTTTGCTTTGAGGGCGGTGAGGCACTGGAACAGGTTGCCCAGTGAAACTGTGGCTGTTCCATCCCGGCGAGCGTTCCAGGCCAGGCTGGATGGGGCTCTGAGCAGCCTGGCCTAATGAAAGGTGTTCATAGCAGCGAGGCTGGAACTAGATGGTCTTTAAGGTCCCCTCCAGCCCAAACCATTCTGTGATTTCTGTGGCTCTCCGAATTGCAGTCGCTGGGGAGGGAAAGTGTGCGTCTTCTACCCAAAGTGACCAGAGAGCCTCTGCTGCTGCTTGCACTGGGCCAGGAGAGGACAAGTGCTGCAAGCGCTGCACACAGGTGTTGTGTGGAGAATGACAGCATGCACACTGCATCCACCTCCTTCAGCCACACTTAAAAGGATGGATCATCCACCATGCATCCAAGTGGCTGCACAGCTGTCCTCAAAGCTTGTTCCTTGGGCTCCCCATAATACTACCCCAGACATGCTTCCTTCTACCGTGTAAGTAGAAGGAAGGCTGCTCATCCCCTGCTGCTCACCCAACAAGTAGGAAATGAGATGAGTTTTCCTGCATCTGTGTCCTATAGCAGCAACTGCAAATGTTTTTTGGGAGTGTTAAAGGGAAAAAGGAGCTGAATTAAAAATACGAAATGTCTCGGGATTTCAGAAGCCTTTTGTTTATTTCCTGCATAGCAGCATCTTGCTCANCCCGCCCCCCGCCCTGCCGCGGGCGGGTCGGGGCCGCCCCCGCTCCAGCCTCAGCCTCAGCCCCGGCCCCAGTCCCAGCCCGGCGCTCCACAGGGGAAGCCCGGCCCCAGCACGGCAGCCGCGCCGCTCCATCGCTGAGAGCGGCCGGGCAGGGCGCGGACACAACCACCCCCGCCCGGCCCCCGGGTCGTGTCTCCGAGGAGGTTTCTCCGCCTCCCTCGCCCACCCGCGTTCTCCCCGCCCCGCGGTCAGGCACGGCTGCCCGGCCGCCCACCCCGCACCTGCTCCCCGAGCTCCGGCCACCGCCGCCTCCATCCCCCGGCGCCGCNTGATTTCTGTGGCTCTCCGAATTGCAGTCGCTGGGGAGGGAAAGTGTGCGTCTTCTACCCAAAGTGACCAGAGAGCCTCTGCTGCTGCTTGCACTGGGCCAGGAGAGGACAAGTGCTGCAAGTGCTGCACACAGGTGTTGTGTGGAGAATGACAGCATGCACACTGCATCCACCTCCTTCAGCCACACTTAAAAGGATGGATCATCCACCATGCATCCAAGTGGCTGCACAGCTGTCCTCAAAGCTTGTTCCTTGGGCTCCCCATAATACTACCCCAGACATGCTTCCTTCTACCGTGTAAGTAGAAGGAAGGCTGCTCATCCCCTGCTGCTCACCCAACAAGTAGGAAATGAGATGAGTTTTCCTGCATCTGTGTCCTATAGCAGCAACTGCAAATGTTTTTTGGGAGTGTTAAAGGGAAAAAGGAGCTGAATTAAAAATACGAAATGTCTCGGGATTTCAGAAGCCTTTTGTTTATTTCCTGCATAGCAGCATCTTGCTCAACTGCAACCATTTCTTCCACTGGGCAATTCTTGCAGCATACGTGCAGCACATGAACCTGCACATTACCACAGAATGTATTTGTCAAAGACATTCTTGGAGTACCATTACACAAATATCCAAAACAGCCTCCTATGTAGATCAGGTTACCAGTGACAACATTGAGACTTAGCTTTCCTACAAGGAAGTAGCAGCTCTGCTACTTGAACAAAGCTCTATTCCATTACACAGACTTGATAGTTTGATTGCTGAAGTTGAAAATACATAGTGGATGTTTTGAGCTCTGATTTTTGGATGAGGATCCTGAGGTTCCTGATGTCATCGCATCTGACTCACTCAGAGAGACCATAACAATCCAAGTATGTATAAACTGCATTATTTAAAACACTTTATTATTTAATGGCTCGTATTTCATGTATCACTTGTGCATTATCATCAGGCACTTATGCCAACTTCTTTACCTGCTTTCCTTGGAGCCCTTAGCACATTATTTTTCCTTAAGCATAATGGTCTAAACAAACTTCAAGTTGAAAATAGGAGTAGCCCAGATTAGAAAGCCAATTTTTGTTCATGTAAATGTAAGTATTTTGAGAGATCATGAAGAAACTGTCTTGAGAAAACAGGTATTTTGAAGTAATGGTTACCTAAGTAGAAGATACCCAAGCTGCCACCAGATCTCCAGGTTAGCTTCCAGAACCATTCCAGGATGCTCTTAAGTCTATTCAATAAGAAATTGTATACAATATTCAGATTCTAAAATACTTAACTGGAAACAGACAACTGCCTAAACTTAGGTTGTTTTCCCTTACTTGAAACTGTAAGGGTAAAAACTGTGAATTACAGCACATTGCTGTGTGAACACAATTCAGTTCCGGTCACTAAAAAACATCTTAGTTGTTCAGGAGTTAATCCATGGATGTAAGCCAAACTGACCAGTGACACCAGACACTGAGTAGGAGGAGGAATGACAGGCTGGCTGAACTCCTCTCAGGCTGAGCAGCTGCCAGCATCAGGAAGGGACCCTTCAGGTCTCAGGATAGTCTAAAAATCCAGGCTCAGTTTTTCTGCTAGTGGTGCCATCCTGAGGTGCTTGCTGCCTCCAGCATAGCATCCTGCCTGGCACAGGAACACCCAACCACAGCAGACCCAGCAAGACTCCAGTAGGAGAGTGTGCTGGAAGAAATTAATCTAAACCTGAGGTGATAACAGGTGATTGGAGACAGTCTTGCATCATCAAGGAAAAGTTCCGCAACCGGCAGGTCTGAGTGCAGTCACACAAGAATGAGCCTTGTGAGGCTTCATATGAAAGCAGATTTCTTTCTCTGGGAGATGGTAACTGAGAGGGAGCTCAGAAGGACCACCTTCTTGATGTAAAAGCAGAGCTTACCCTAGAAATAGTACTGCTTCACTGCCAGACAGCAATCCTCTGTTTCAAGTGAGGAGAAAAAGAACAGGTGTATTTATTTTTTCACACAGACTGGCCAAATTCCCCCATTAGGACAAAAATCCTCTATTTGCTAGAGTTACATTACCCATTCAGAAAACAGAAGCAGACAAAATTTCATACCAGATCTTTGAAGACTAAATTAATCTTTTTAGGACATCTGCTGTAGGAGAATTGAAATTGATTATGTCAGCAGCTCTAGCCACCTAGCTATGAACTAGCTTCTAGCAGTTAACATTTTGGTAACAACGTAGTCCCCAAACCTCCAAACATCACAAGAACTTTGATTTATTTTAGATTAAGAAATCTGATAAGAAATGTTCCTATAATATCTTTGGATGTGGTTTAAGCAAGCTGAAAATGGTGAACAGACATGGGATGTTTTCAAAGGGCTTTTAACTTTAATGTTGGTAGAGGTAGTAAAAATTACTATATAAGGTTTCGTTTTTGCAAATAGGTCCACTGACTTTAAAACAGAGCCCCATTTCTACACTTGGCTCCATATGGCCATATTCCTACCAGGATGACACTGGGACCAACAGGACACAGGAATGAACCACCCAGTGGACCAGTTTCATGACAAGCCTTAGCCATCCAGCTCTTTGCAGTTTTTTACAGGAGGAGGAGGAGGAGGACAGCTGTTGGTACTTCACTTGTAGTTACTGCAGTAGCAAAAATAGCAGATTGCTGCATGTCTCCCAACCAGTCTGTTGTTCTGTCAATTGATTTTGAAAGATGAGTATTAAAATTCTTTTATATTCTACATTAGAGAAATGCTGTTGCACAGAAGCAAGCATATGAAGTCCCTGCAAGACCCTGCTAAAGTGCAGATAAGCTCTAAGTTACTTCTTGAACACATTGCACAATAAAAGAATAAAGTGAATCCCTATGATAGCCAAATTCCCTTCAATTATCACATTATATATATCATTCTACAACTACAGCCATGGGGATATTAAAAAGAAATATTCACTGTACTGTTCATAAAACAAGTAAATGGGTCTTAAGTGTCTTGAAATTGGCCATTCCTACCATAATGTATTATCACTAAATCAGCTGTCCTCTTCTCCATTTTTTTATTTTTTTAAAGCAACCCTGCTGCAACTGGTGGCAGAAGCTGCCTCCTGGCCCCTCATAACACTGGTGAGGCCCTGTTTGGCAGCTGATGGGCAGAATCAAGCTAGTGTTAATAGGAGATAACACTTATTGCACATTTTCACCACTCTTCCTTTCTCCTTCTGAGCTGGTCTTTGCAAACAGAACAGGGAATATCAGCATGAGTGGAACACCCACCTGCCTGCAGAGGAACACCCTCTGCACTTCCAAGGAGGAGCTGTGACAAACATGCCCAAGCCTACAAGCCCATCCCTGGGCAGTAGTCACATGCTTTGCACTGGGGAGCAGGAGCCACGACCATGGAGGCTGATGATTGGACTCCTCTCTGTACTTGGACTGCTACCATCTCCACAGACAAATGGAGAGAAAGCCTCAAGCAAACATGTCAGAGCAGGAAACAGCCTGACAACTGGCAGAGATACATGAACCCTTCTTCAAAGCATTGCAGCTTTGTAAACAATGGGCAAAGTTCAGAGTGGGGAAATAAACAAACAACAATCCTGGTTCAACTTCTTACCTGAGTAAGCAGCTACACAGGTAAAAAGTTGAACCAGAACTGCTTAACCCACAGCCTGCTCTTCTATCAAACAGGTCCAGCTGGCTGCAATTATTTCTTCCCCACCTGCTCTTGGGATGCCTTTGGTGTGTCCCTTGGCATCAAGGTAACCTCAGCAGTTGACTGCATCAGAGGATTCCACGGACAGCTCCCAGTCCACCTGCGTATCCTTGTCCCTGTCCAACAATGCAGCCAGAAGTTCTCATCTCAACAACCTTCAGGAGCAAAGCTGCTTTCTTTTAAGAAGATATGTAATGTCTCCACAGATGAGATCTGCACTGTGTGCCATGGCAAAGTACCATGCAGGCTCCATTCATCACTGATCCAATGCATAGTGCTCAGCATCAGAAGGGACAGATTCCTCTTTTCATTCCATCTAACTAAAATGGCTATTTTTATTAAGCTGGTTTTTGTTGGACCTTTCTTGATATGATGCAGAAAGAGCTCTGTGCCATCTCCCTCTCTCATGCACTTCATTCCTCCCTGGAGCAAAATGCTCACTAATTACAGGATCAATTGTGTCCCACAAGAAGCTGCTGATACCGGGGAGTGAGCTGGGAAAGAAGGAGTGTGGTGGGCTGATCCTAGGCAGCAGTGAAGCCTCCACTGCCACTTGGTCACTCACTCCTTCCTACAGGATGAGGAAGAGAATCAGCAGGGCAAAATACCTATGGGTTGACATAGAAGTCTTGTAGTGAATAAAAAGAACATAACTAAGTGATGCAAAGTCAACCACTCACCACCTCCCACTAAAAGACTGGTGCCCAGCCAGCCTCCGAGGAACAGCTACTTTGGAAGAAACTTCCTGCCTGCAGCCTGCTTTTATTGCTGAGTGTGATGCTGTGGGTCCAGCACATCCCTTTTATCACCTGGATCAGCTGTCCTGGCTGCTTCCCCTCTCAGCCTCTTGTGACCCCCAGCCTGTTTGCTGCGGGGGGAGGACAGAGTGAGAAACGGAGGTGGCCTTGATGCTGTGCAACCAGAGTTCAGTGATGGCTAAAGCACTGGTGTGCTGCCAGCGCTGTTCTAGTCACAAACACAGCACCGTACAGCTCTGGAAAAAGCTGCCTCCATCTTAGCCAGAGCCAACACAGGGCATGAAATGCAATTTGGGAGATCCTCAAGCTGGCTTTTTTGCTGAACAAGTGAGGGTGCAAATGCAGTGTCCAAAGTGTCAGGAGAACTATCCTTAGCCTACTCTGACTCATTTTCTCTCTACTGTGGAGTAAATAAGAAGCAGAGAGAGAAAATAAAAATGACAGAGAAACTACAGCTTCATCATGATTCAAAATACCACCAGGTGACCTGGAGTCAGTAGCATTACAGCACCCAAACTGTTTTTTCTTTCTCTGTTCTAGGACAAGGACAAAGTGCTCCTGGTGGCGTTTACACACTGTAGCACACACCTGGCTTGTTTCTGTTAGATAAGCTCAACATCTCTGGTACACTTGAAAACAGAACAAAACTAAATTTATGCTCTCCTTATCATGAGTAAAGAGTGCAGAATGGGGGGAAAAAACCCTCAAAGACCATCTTTATTACAAGAGTAATACTTGAGTTAAAGATAATTTAGACAAGACAGACGCAAACACTGCAGACTGACTTTTCTGAAACCCCAAGGAGCTGCAGTTACAGGTATTTTTGCTTGTGCTTAATACAGAATCTATCCCAGAGAGAAAATTAACATCCTCATGTGTCCTCTGAGCCACTCTGGCCAGCCAAAAGTGGGAGCAGCCTTGGGGACCCATGCCACTGCACCTCTTCCCCAGTTGTGGAAAGCCAAATCTCCAGTGCTCTTCTGCTCAGCTGACCCTTGTGCTACCTATGCTGGCAGTGTCCCTTGGCACCCTCTGGCCCCTCTATGCCCTTGTAATTTCAGATGCCTTTTCCTAGGCATGCTTGGAATATGCACCCAAATGTCTCCTGCTGGCAAACACCATGTGGAACACTAAATGGAGCTGATGTGGGAGGGCTTCCAACATTACCCAAGCTGCATAAAATACCTGTCATAACTCTTAGCTCCTCTCCTCTTCCACAAATGTCTCACAGAAGAAGCAGGCAAGCCACTGCCAGTCAAGGTTTCAGTCTTAAGTGCATATTTGCAAAAGGTCTTTGTTTCAGATGAGGAAGGGCAAGCTTTTTCAAAAAAAAAAAAAAAAAAAGCCTTTTATTACTGTCATTGCTCACTGACCCACATCTTGCTGTTAGAGCATGTGTCCTACACCCAATGTTCTCCAGTGTTATTGCCCATATTTGCCCAAATCAACTCACATCTTATGCAACCATACTAAGTGCTTTCCATTAATTCAAGGTGAATTTAAACTGCCTGTACCAGGGAGACACTCCAGTTGCCTCCTCTGGGAAAAATTGTGTCTGAAGCTGGGAAGAAACATTAGCATAACTGCAGTTTGGTCATAGGAAATTTTACCCACAGTTCTTTACACCTTCTGGAAATGCAAAATGGGCATTTTCCAATGATCCACTCCCTCCTTTGCCCACCTTTCAGCCTCTTCAGCACAGGCTCTCTTTGTCAAATATTTTAGAAAAATACTCTTTCCATCACGCACCACAGCACATGCCATGTTTAATATCTGTGCACAAAATGCACATTCTGCTCTGGCCCATGAGGTCCCTGGAAGAGAGCCACAGCTGGCTGTGGGATCTGAACATGTGAGGTCAGCTGCCTGTCCTTGTGCCACAGGGGCTGCCCATCCTGCCCTCACAGCAGAGCCTCACCTGTCACACACTGCCTTTGCTTCCAGAAAGCTCCTCTGTGCACGTGTGAGGAGCAAGGCCACGGGGTGGTTTGAACACAGCCCCAGATGCAGTGCCAGGCATGCCAGCAGCAGGCCACCAGGCCGGAGAAACAGACCCTGCTCCCTCTCCCACCAGGGACAAACACCTCCAGCTCCCTCCTGCAGCCTTTCAGGAGGTGAGCTGAGTGGTGAATACTTCTTCACCCTCATTATCCAAAGACAATGGAACAAGGCTAGAGCAGAAAAAAGCATGAGAAGCAACGTCTCTTACCAGCCATGTCCGGGAAACATAGCTGGAGATTTCTGGATCACCACATAATAATTCAGTCAACAGCAGCTGGGCGGGTGATTTCACAGAGCTGTGAATTACACACAGCTCTTCACAGAGCCAAAGGATGCCACCACCACCACCCACCAGACCAGCCTCCAAAGTCACCTTTCTGCTGCTCCTGCATTTATCCCCGTGCAATATGCTTACAAGGAAAATTACACCCTGTGTTCTGTTACAGCTGCTTAGCAGTATATGATGCCCAGAGCATGCACTGAACATCTGATCAAGATTATCCTTAACCCTTTCGGTTTTCTTTCTGTAGATACTTGCAGACAGGGGCTGGCTGAAATATTTCACAATAAGGGGATTTGTGAGCAGCAGTCCCAAAACGGAATACTTTTATTAAAGGTAGAGCACCTCCATCAGGGATCAGGTTTCCAACGGCTGGAATTACCCTTTTCTCTTCAAAGATACAGAAGCTGAAATTTGAACCATGAGCAAACACCCAGGCTTTTAATATTCACCTCAAACGACTTTGTCTTTCAAAGGAACACCAGCTGTCAGACACCAATGACCCGAATGCCTTTTTCCCCTGCCTGAGGCATTTGCATTCCACTCACCACGTCTTTCCATGCTTTTAAATAACAACTTATTGGTCTGCTGATGTTACCATATGAAAGAAAAGCGATGCCTTCACCAGGAAGTACTCCAGTGGAGCAAGCTTTCAGTGAACTGCATTATGCTGAATCAAAAGATTGGGTAAATGTCCTGTTTGCTACAAGAACCATCAGCACCATTTGGGATTGCTGCATATAAAAGCTGATGACCTAGCAAAGCCAGATGTTTTTTTCTGCACATTGTGTCTCTCTGAATCACTACTGCAAAGTGACACAAGAGAAGCTACCTGAGAGGAAAGGACCAAGCACAGCATGACTCAAAGACCCAGCCCAACAATTTGTTAGCAAAAGTACCATGACTGTGCTGCAAGCACGAACTTGTATCTAGCCCTTTTCACTTCAGAGAAAATTTTTAGTATTGACCATGCCTCTGACAGGAAGAAAAAAAAGCAAACCCACAAAATTTGCAGTGCCATTTGCATCCTGCCTTCTGATCTGCAGCCAAACGAGCTGCCACGCTGGCCCAGGAGTGCTTTCCTCCTTGTCTCCTTCCAGGGCTAAATTCCTGGTTTCTCTCTTACCACACATGTAATATTCAGCTTCTCTTTGAGATGTCCTCTCTCTGGCCTCACCTCCATTCCAAAGCAACCTTGAGCCAGACATGCTTGGAGTATGTGACCAGAGGATTCCTTACCCCTGGTATATAAAATCTTGTTTGTCAGCAAAGAGGAGGGAAAGAGGCTTTATGTAACATCCAAACAGCAAGAGTAATGCATTTCTACAACAGTTCTATCTCACCACACCACAGCCTTTTACAGCATGGCAGTGAACTTGCAGCTCAGGTCTTGTAAATGTTTCAACATGCTTTTATATCCTATCCTGCTACTCTGACTTTTCCTTCCAGCAGTGGAGGGACTGGAATTTCCCTAGGAAAGAGCACGGAAAACATGATTTGGATACCATTTCAGTGCACACTGTGAAGAGTTCACAGCACAGGTCTGCAATACTGAAATAGGATGGAAGCAGATGGCACCTCAGCCTCGAGGTCACCCTAATTTTATTTTTACTTCATGTTCTTCATACCAAGAAGACATACTTAGACTGAAAGTGACTAAAGTCTAAGCTTTTTACTGAAAGAAAGTAGCATAGAGCATATTTTGGAATGGGAAAAGAATGTGTTGTCAAATCTCTTTTGCTCCTTTCTCCAACCTCCTCAGGACCTGTTTTTGTACTCATTGCCAAAATGAACTTCTTGTTATCCTTTTAGTAAATTAAGCATTCTTATTGCAGTAAATACTCTTACGAGCACTGGTGGTTTCCTGGTTCTCAGCCATCCCTCTGCTTTTGAAACAAAACAAAACCAAAGGGTCTTTGCTCAGCTTCCCTTAGCCCATGGGTGCATGCCCAACATGGACTATGCTTTTAAACTATGGCTCATCTTACATCCCCAGATTTCAGACCCTGGAAATGTATGCAACAGATCAATTGTGAACTTCTAAGCCCTCTGAGAAAGGAGAGACTAGAGGACAGCAGAGGAAAACCAAGTGTGCTAGTTCTATTGTAAGTAAATCCATTGTTAAGCAAAGTCTGTTTGGTCTTGTCATTTGTCTCTTCTATTCTTAGACTTTCTCAAGTTTGGAGCTTTTCCATTACTAATTTTAGCTTTAAAGACACTTCTTTTTTTATTTCATAAACCCAGCTGTGTACTATTGGCCTAATTCAGCTCCAGATCTGAACTAAGAGGACCATTCACATCAGCTGCTGAGCCCACAAAGTAAAAGAACCAGCCCTTTGAAGGGGGAAATGCATGGTAAATATTCTTCTGTCTCTTTCACACTTTTCATTGCCTGTCCTTCATTACTGTGCCAGCTGGATACTATATTTGTTTTTCTGTTTTGACCAACTGACCTACCTCACAAAAATGAGGAGCTAATTACAGAAAACCTTTATCAAGTCATGCTTGTTTTCAGTTGAACTCTAACCTGGCCATTGCTAAAATGTGGCACTACAAAGATGTTGTGGGATTCCTGTGACTTGGTTGGCTGTATAATGCTTGCTCCTCTGCATTTCCAGCTGGTTCTTTATCCTTGCAAGCTCTTCACCACAAATAGGACTCTAGGGCTTTGTTCAAGATAACTGGGCACAAGCAGACAGAGCCACTTCGACTGCCTCTGGGGGAAAATATTGCTGCATGAGAGAGAAGCTTTTGTAGCTCTTCTGGAAGGAGGGAAAACCAGGAAGACTGTGGCTGTTATCAGAAGTAAAAAATGCAAAAATACTACCACTCTACCTACTACAACTACCTAGCCTTAAAGGAAAGAATATTTATTATCGACAGATAAACAGGTAAGAAGCACCAATTGTTCCTTCTTACTTATGCAACAGAACAAAAAGGCTGTATGGTTGAAGTTAGTGGCTACATACAAAAGCAAACCCTATCTACATGCATAATATTGTTCAAATTGTTTATCTAGAAGCTTTCTAGAGCAGTAATGCTGCTGGAACACTCAAGCTTTGCAAAATGTGCTTGATTTTTCTTTCTACAATGAGGTCTACCTGCAAGAGTGAGAAAAAATAAGACTGTACAGAGAAGCTACAATTATGGGAAGCAGGTAGCAATGCAGAGGTTTGCTTTGATGCCAGAATTTCACCTCACATTGACACACCCTCTCAAATGAGGTGGGGAAGGTCAAGAAGGAAAACAATTAAGTTTATTACGAAAGATTCTAAGTGGTAGCTTACAGCAACTGAAGTAATTCCCAGCGCAGAAATTTTTTGTGGATGAAGACTCATATTTGGCATATCTAGCATATGTAATTACTCAAAGTAATTGACTAAGGTAATTTATTGCCCAGCAGTGATACGCTCCTAACCAATGCAGACACAGTAAACTGAAAACCTCTTCATTTACATCAGGCAACAGTCTCAGCATCCACAAGAAAGACACCTCTGTAATAGATGCACTGGGAGCTTTTTGACGCTGTGCAGCCCAAAAGCCAGGCATGACCTAGATGCTGGTGCTGCAAGAGGCACCATGCGACTCTTGCTGATGCCCTTGATGTTGTCTCACTCGACACTGCAGTGCAAGGAACTTCAACCACCACGGTATTTTTACTACTCCATCTCACAAAACTAATTGTACGGGGGAAAAGGAAGCAAACCTTTTTTAAAAAAAAAAAAAAATTATAAGACCTCTTAAGATCAAACCTCGGCATCCTTATCTAGTTACTGGTGCCCGGAATGACGCTTTCTCCAGCAAATAAAGACCTGCTGGTTAAGGGCTCCCCGGCGGGCNGCGGAGGCGCCGGGAGCCGCGGAGCTGCCGCAGCTGGTGAGCGGGGCCGGGCGGCGAGCCCTGGCTGCGGGGCTCCTGCCTTCTGCTTCCCCTGTCTTTATTCTCCCCCTTCCCCCGCAGGCGGAAAATCTGCTCTGCCGGCTGCAGGAGAATTTTGAGGCTCTGACGGAGAAGTTGACGCTGAGAAATATCCTCTTTGGATCGCGGGGTGCCGCGGCTGGGTTTGGGATCCCGCGGCTGGGGCCCCCTGCGCGCTGGGGGGGGCGGGCGGGGCCTTTGCTTCTAACAGCGGCGTGGGCTTCTTTCTTAAACACCAAATTAGCGTAGAATGTGTGACGTGGGTAAGCCCCTATGACGTAAAGGCGCCTGACTTCCCCCCCCTCCCCCCCCCCCCCGGCCCAGCCTGTTTATAGATCCCTTTTTCTAAGAAGGAAATCCTAAAAAATGTTTCACTGCAAGTAGCAAGCTAGTCTATGTGCAGCAATTCTGGCTTTCAAGTAAAATAAGCATCGAATTATGTGTAAAGATTCTGAAGGTGCATTTTAAAAAGCATCCATCTCCAAAACTGCAACTCAAACGAGCCAGGGTTTAAAAGCAGCTGTTGGCCCGAGCATGACAAAGTGAGCCCTCAAAAGAAGAAAATCAGACCTGAAGGGGCTCTGAGCTTTCTTGTTACATATGATTACAGAAATTACGTCTGCTTTCTGAAGCATTTATTAATTTTTTTCAGAAACTTGATCTTTCAGGAAGCAGCTACTTCCTGAATAATGTTTGAGTAGCACTCATATTCTAATTTTGTAGGTTACCTGTATGGTATCACCCAGAAGAGTTCCTCAGAAAGAAAACAATCTCTCACACAGTTCACTCATGAGTATTTGCAAAGCCGTTTGCTAGTAAGAATTTGAATGCTTATCTGTCGTAAGAGAATGGGGGATTGTGTTCTAACACACCTTATGCACACTTTGTCCACTTTGTGCATGCTTCATCTTACATTAAACCCGAACTAGTAAAAGGCTGACACATCTGGAAGAAAGCTGCTTGTTCTTACAGAAGAAAAAAACTGTAAAAATGGAGGACTCTTATTTATAAAAGTTATCTTTAACTTTTTACTGGAAGAAATGGGCGAGCGCATCAGTGACCTTGAGAAGCGTGTTGCTGACCTGATGACAGCGGCCGGGGTAGAAAACAGTGATGAAGAATTGGGAGTAAAGACACTTACTTAACTTTTTCTGTGTTTTATGCATTTCCGCTTAGTTTTGAGTGGTGGGCGAGTAATGGTGTTTACATATTTAGTATACCTGCATTTTCTTGGATTTGAAAGTGTACTTTTTAAAAACACGTTTAGTATACCTTGGAATTTTTTTTTTTTTTTTGCCAAGAGACAAAGAACATGACCACTTTTACAAAAGAAAAACTGCGTCTTGCTGCCTCTGTTCCAGCTGAGTGCAATATACAAGGGAGCAGTGCTAGCTCACCCCAAGTGTGTAAACTGAGGCTGTCCATTCATAGTGAAATGTGTGTGGCTTGAAGTGCTCTGCCCACCATTCCTGCCCCTCAGGTATGCTAACCTAGCTGAGGATGCTCGCTGGTGTAAATTTATGTACCTCTGCTTTTATACCTGCTACAGCTTCCCAGTGTGGCTTGGAGCACACCTCTCACACACACTCACCACAAACTCAACAGTAAACTATAGTCAATCACTTCATCATATAAAATCATACTACATTTCAGGATTGTGTTCTGGATTTTATATCTGTCTCTTGCAAATGCCAGCCCCCTCCCTGATGGATGCCTGATTCTGTGTTCTTAGTATTTATGAGGCAGCACTGCTTCCGTGTTCTGTGGATGCAAGTGATGTTGTCTTCCTGTTGTTGCACACTTTCCTGATTCAAATTGAGACACATCAATTATTCTCGTCATTGGAACTTCTTACGTAGTGAAAGACAGGAATGTCTGTAAATATTCTGAAGTAATTTAGGTATCTGTTCATTCTGATGCCTTTTGCATAATAATAATAATTTTCAGAAATGCAGGAAGACAATCCACCAAGATGTATTTAACTGTCCAGAGATCTTCCTATCTCCATGCTGAGTCACATTCATTAATAAATCACTAACCTACTTATTCACTGTATCTTTGCAGCACTGAAATGAGGATGTGTTTGAGGAAGATTAAGGGCAGAACAGCATAGCATTGACTCTGACATTTTCCAGTCTAGTGTCACACTGAAAAAAAAACGTTAAGGGAAAACAAATGTGTTTTTATCATGGCATAACAGAACCTTGAAAAAAATTTTAAACTATTGCCCCAGTTAAAAAATAGAAAGCTGGGTTTGTTCATGTAAGTGGGGCACTGTATTTCCTGGAGCTGAAAAAGAACTGTTTGTTTCAGAGAAGGCAAACCCACTGTTTTGGATAGAAAACTATATTCTATATAGTGAACTTATCCAATCACAAATGTTTTCAATGAATGAAAATGTATTTATTTTAATATAAAAATAGTAAGATTTGTTGCCTTTTTAGCTTGTATGTTCTTAGAATAAACCATTCTGTACTAAAAAAATGGCAGCATTTGTAGGCTACAACTGCTTGGTTGTTACTCTTTGCACAAGCCCACCCAAAGCTGTGCACACCAGTGCAGGTAACATCACCTAGGTATTTATGTTGTGACAATTTCAATTCTTTAATGTTAATTAAATGTTTAATGTTCATGAAAACAGTTTATTTTATTTAAAGACCTGGAAATAGATGAGGAATTCTAGTTACCAGGCATGTCCAGAAGAAATTGGTAGTCAGAAAACTGGATGTCTGCACTAAATTTAAGGTGGTTGTACACCAAAACATTGGTACTCTTTGCAGGGAAGATTTAGTTTGAAATGTAATGGGAACCTTTTACCATAAATGTGGAAACTGAAGCACTGCCAGGTTAACAGAATACCTCAGCTAATGAGGGAGAAATGCTTCTATTACAGCCTTCATTAATATCAAGAAATCATTCCAATTAATGCTTTCATCAGTGTAGACTTGCACGTACTGTCAGACTTGGGGGAGAGGTTGGTATGGTGGAGGACAGGCTGGAGAAGTGGGCCAGCAGGACCTTGCTGATGTTCAAAATGCCAAGCTGGGCAGGTGTGAGGGGCTGGCTGGCACTGCTTTGCAGGAAAGGGGTCTGGAGGAAAGGCTGACTGAGTGAGCAGGGTGCCCAGGCTGCAAGGGCTGCAGCAACCCACTGATCAGTATTAGCACAAGGTAGGGCCAGCAAGTCCTTCCCCCTCCATTCACATCACTGGGAGACCACACCCACAATATTCTGTCAGTTTGGGGGCTGCCCAGTTCAAGAGATGGAGTGGTGTGAGGGAGGTAAAACAGAGCCACCAAGATAGAGTGGAGTACAGCAGATAAAAGGTTTGAGAGAAATCTCTTAGTCCAGCCTAAGGAAAGGACCGTGGCTTGCTTCCAACCACGACCCCATGGCAGGGCACAGGGAACACACTCTTGTTGAAGGTGTTGTACACCAGGGTTACTCGACACAAGCTGAAACATGGAAAATTCCAGCTACATACAAGGAACACCTTTTTCAACTATGAAGGTGCTCAAACAGCAGAACAGGCCTTCCAGAAAGGCTGAAGAATCTCCATCCTTAGAGAATGTGGAATCATCAAGGTTGGAAGACATCTTGAACATCTAATCCAACCAAGATACTCAACACTGGACACAATCCTGGGCAACCTGACCATGTGGAACCTACTAGGACTGGGATGCTGATGTTCCCTCCCAACATAAATTATTCCAAAATTAATAACCACTCTAAACCAGATTAACTTCAGCAGAAATTGAGAACCTTTTGTTTTACTTTCTTCACACTTTCTCAATCTTCTATAACACACTTGGTAGTAGAAGTAAATTCTTTGTCTTGTAACAAACTGGATTTCTTCTTTCTGGAGAAAGGAGCTAGCCTGGTTTGGTTTTAATTAATCCTGTAAATATGCATGTATCAGTTTAAAAAACAAACCCCCACACAACATCAACTCCATTACCATAAAAGTTGTCAGAAATGCAAATGGAAATTTCAAAAGCTATGCCACAGTGGAATCCAATCCAAGTCTCCCAAGTACATGTGCATTTTGTTATACTATTAGGCAAACTGGAGGTCAAGTGACAGCACAGCTTTTGGTTTCCTCAGCTGCTGTCTGCAGCCAGCTCCAGAAGTAAATTACGCTTTGGCACTGCACAATTCACCACGTGCTTCAAAGTGAGTGCCCAGCCACCATGGAAAAGGAGTCTGGCACCACAAGTTCATTAGGCTGATGAGGGTGTGATGGTGAGCAAAGTCATGAGAGATGTTTTCTCTGAGTTTTGCTTAATACTAATAAATGCACCTTGTTTTATTCACATTTTTAGTGGATACAGGGGACTAGTATGATATGCAAGGAAATCCCAACAGAAGTAATCTTCAACATTACGGACTTGCACCCAATGCACCCATCTGTACTCATTGTCAAATTTCATTAGCTGAAAAAAATTAAGGTGAATAAGAGGAACTCACTTTATTCTTTAAAAAAAACTATAGTATAGTTTTCCCAGATATTTGTGTAATAAAAGCAAATTAAACAATTTAAAATGCTTTTCTGAAAACAGGCTTTTTGTGTACAAAAATATGTAATACCAAAAGGACAACAAAGGAGAGTCTGTAAAAAAGAAAACACCAAAATTCAGCTACAATAGTACCGCGGAAATATTCAAGACCGTTCCAGGCTTTGAGTTTTCTGCTTCTCAAACCAAATTCAAACCTTTTAAATAATTCAAATTATGCTCAATATTCAAGGGGATTTTTTCTTTTAATATACATATATGTACACACATACACAGGAATAAATTTAACTGGACATAGGATTATGAAAAAAGGCAGCCCAAAGAAACATCAATATCTGTATTTAGTGGAATAATCTTTCGGTGATACCACCAAACCTCGACCTTTGCGGGCTCCTCTATAAACGGTTTCTATAATGTCAATCATCTCCTGCTTATCTTCCATTGCCCAGTTGATCTTGTTGTTATTACCTGTACCTAAATCAATCATGATGTGTTTGTTCCTTTAAAGAGGAAGAACAAAAAACCAGGTTAATATGGTATTATAATTCAGAAAGAAATCTTATATCCCACCCCAAATGCTTTGTAGGATCAAAGGAAGCCCTTATAACATAAACAGGCTTGCAAAACAAGCATTACTCCTCTCACTTAAACTGACATTTTACTGCCAATTTTTAAAGCAAGAATAAGGACTCCAAACATGCCCCCAAAAGGTTACTCAGTGCAATTGTCCTTCAGCATATTCCTTACTGTTTGTATTTCTTTCCCACTACTGTCTATCTTCAGAGAGACTTCCATGCCTGTCTCAGTAGAACATTTTATCTCATCAATGTAGAAACCTTAACTCCAAAACAACCTTACTACTTTTGATTTATCTCGAAAGCAAGTTTGGCAAGCTTGACTGCTGTGTTACTAACAGTATTCTCTACAGGAAGTTTGAGATTTAAAACTAAGAAAAATGGATAATAAACCCAGTTTTTACTATCACTAATTTGCACCCTATTATCAAATACTGTTACCAGGCTAAATGGAAAACAAGCCATTTTCCTATAAAATCAGTTTACTCTTCTGTAGAGCAATGTAAATATAGGCATCAGTGTGCTATTATGCATTTGGATATTATCCGCTGAGACACTGTATTTGACAAACAGAAAATTTAAATGAGTTACATTCCAGAACCATCACATACCTGAAGAAAAACATGACGGTACAGGGATCGTACAACTCGTACATCTTGTTGAAGTCTGGTACTTCAGTGATGTCCACAAGATAAATAACAGCAAAGTTTTTAACCTAAACAGAAGAAAACAGGAAATACAAAAGCAATATATATTACCAATTAAAAGACGTAAGCTTTCATTATTGCAATATCTATTTTCCAAATTTTTAAGTCATAAAATCAGAATAAAGAGCCTTGCTTTTATTGTTAATCACAACAACCAATTAACATGGGAAATATTTTTCAATATAGCTAAGAAGCTCATTTCACATCCAGTGTCAACTGGAAAGATACTGTGCTAAATCAACATCCAGAGAAACAAATGCCCTTTATATAGAACTGAGAACTCACAGTGACATGCACAGCTCTAAACAAGTAGAACAGTTGCTTTGTGCAAGACCAAGCTGACACATTTTGCCTCTGTCATCAGCTGCTTATAGACTTGAGAAAATTAATGATCTACAATGCCCTGGTGCCTGCCTTCAAGCATTTTTCCCCCTCTAAAACATCCAATTTGTCTAAAATTGGAAACTTATAATTTAATTTAAAAACTAGTAGCTTTTTTTGAGAGGTGCAAAGCTAAAACTTAAAAGTGTAATTGCTGAAGAAATAAGACCTTGATGAGAAGCTAATGTCTGGACAATACTGGTAAAACTGGCTTTCATTTTGCAGAGTTACTCAGATGCAAAAGAATCCCTCCCCGCTAGTGTCACAGTCAATGCCTCCATTCCTGCAAGAAAACCATGTCACATTTTTGTTTCCTAGATGTAGCATACTTGTTATTAAATGGAATTAGGGGAAATTTTGGTTTCTAAACTTAACTCATAAGTGCACAGTAGAAATTAACACACTCACACACATTACATTCTAAGTCAGAAGTCACCCAAATTGCACAAACATTTAACTTTAAGGTATATTATCAAATGGTTTTGCACTACACCAGGAGTGCACAATTGTGCCTCCCCATCCTCAGTTACCTGCTAACACAATTTTGGTCCCTCCCATTTGACTGCCCAGAATTACCAGCCCGAGGTTAACACACATGGTCTAAAATCTATGACAAATGCACTGTTCGTGACAGTACTTCCCACTTGTTAATTTTGCTATCAAAACTCTGGAAATGCTATGATGAGTATAATACCTGCCTGATGGAACAATATTTTATTTTAGTTTCCAGAGCAGGATTAGTTTGTATGAGAAAAATATGACATATTGTGTAGCTTGTATGTAGACATCCTAGCAGGCACTTTACTGAGAAAGTATGAAGATGTTTATTTACAAAAATATACCTCAAAAGTGCAGAGTAAAGAAATTTTTATGGACTTCTGCTTCAAGACAGTTTCAAAATTATAAAAAATAATCACACTTCAAGAATGTAAGAAAGTATTACTAGCAAAGAAAGTAAAATCTCTTCTAGAGCAAAGCAGCATTTAAAGTTTTTACTGTGCTTTTATGGAGCCAGTTATAGTCCTAGGTTAAGTCAACATTCCAATGAAAACATCCCATTTAAGCTATGTTCTAAATCAGCCAGGAGGCAAAGCCTTGTAAACTAAAACAGTCATAATATCAAACCTTCTGAAGGGATCCTTCACACCCATTTCAATTTTACATTAAAGACTTCTAATAACCTTAATGGGATGTTCAGAGGCAGCACAATTTAGCTGAGAAGTGACTGAAGCTCCCTGGTGAGCCCTGGCAGGCAAAAGACAGTTGTGAGGGGTTTGGTCCTTTTTTTAGAAAACAAAACACCTGAGGAGCCATTTTCATTTTATCCTGTCATTACTTCTTCCACCCTGCTGACATTTTTAACATCAGCAGCACACCTTCACCATGTGGGGAAATTTCTACAACACGCTCAGCAATTTTGACAGAGCACACCATCTCTGAACAATTACTTAATTTGGAGCTTGCAAAATTATTTTAAGGTAAACCTAGCATTAATAAAACATTCTTAGGACCTGTTTTGTTTGGTGAAAGATTAGTCCAAGGAGATTAACATGTTGCACCAGAACACTGTTCTATAAGCACTCCTAAACCAAAATTTTACTTCCAAAAACTCTGTACTCCAGATAGTACTGTAACAAAAAAACCTTTTAAAGTTAGTTTGACATTGTGTGCATTTAATTTAGTTGAGTTGTTGCAGAACCAGAAATGCTTGTCACTAGCAGTGATCATCAACAGCCTAGGATTTCATACAAGAGAAACACACTATAAAAGTCTTAATTTGTTATATAAATCTTACTAAAAAGGACCGGATCACTCAAATCACCTTTGCAGAGCACAAGCCTCCAAGACATTAATTAAATCTTCCTTCTCTCTGACCTACTTTCATAGAAGTGAAACTGACGACAGCACCTGCTGAAAAGCTCATATTAAGTCTGAAGCAGACCTTAAAGCTGGACTCAAATTTTAATTCAAAACTTTAAAAGCTGCTCTATTCTTTCCCCCTCACTTTCCTAATTTCAAATTTGGCAAGATCACCATTCCAAAACAAGTTAGCTTACAAGCACATGGAATGAGGGTGTGCTTTGTTGAGTTTGGACACAGGCTGCCAAGGATAGCAGCAGGAAACAGGAATTCAGGCCTAAGGAGGGATGAGATAAACACATGGAGAGGCTGGTGCAGAAGAACTGCAGTGGCCTATGTAATGTTTAGGGGCCTGGCAATTTAATGTGCCAGGGTGGGCAAGCTTGTCACCAAGAGACATTTCACTTCAACACAAGACAAGACTTGCAGAGACTCAGATGTTTCTTTTTGCACAGTATTGACCAGTTTTAGAGCCTGAAGAAGCAGTTCCTGTCTCAGACACAATATTGGAGCCAAGACAGCAGCAGTACAGAGCAGCATCTGAGCCAGCTTTGCACACAGCCAGCTCTAATTCACAAAAAAGCTTTGATTTAAGCAAAAGCAGTGGAGTATTTATGGATTCAGACTGCTGTGGATGTGCACAGTTTGTGGAGACAAACCAAAGGTTGACCTCTCCCTGTTGAGATGTGAATCCACTACTGAGACAGAGCTGTCAGCTGAAAACCTACATTCCTGTACAAAACCAGCTTTGCTACCCTGTCAAGACAGTGGTTGCTAACAAGTTTTCTACCTGATTTGTGAGTTGTAACTGAGGACACAGTATGGACACCTCAGAACAAGAATAAAATACAACTCTAAACATGCAAATCCAACTAAACACAAGCAGTTGCAGTAGTTATAAGGGAGACTACACTGAATTTATTAATATAAACCATAATTTTACTGTAGAAACAATATGAAAAAAACCTTGTAGTATTTTAGACTCTAAACACATAATAACACAAGTTTACTCTGAAAGTGCTTAACCTCATAACATACACTAAACACAGTAAATTTGTTGCAGTAAGTCAACTGCTTTCTGAAGAAAAACAAACTCCAAACTCTAGTGAGACATCTCCTTCTGGGCAGCACCTCACTTGTGCAACAGCTGAAGATAAAAGCATTTTCAGAGACAGATATTAACTATTTCTGACACTCCTGACTTCCCTTATCTGTCTTTCAATTCAAAACTTTCTCTGCCTTACCAGGCTGTTGGAGCTGCTGTTCCATAGGGACAGGTTAGAGTAGGAAACCTAAGTCAAACAGCAGCATGGATTCAAAACTGTGTGACTTGTTTTCACAGGCTGGGCTTCAGTTTTGCCCCTTCTCCCCAATGATGGCAGCTTCACAGATCAGTCTAATCAATCCACATGGCTGAAGATGCATGTAGAAAACCCAGAAGCACATTACTGCCTGGCCACTGTTCCAGGCTGTTTTCATACTGCACAGAACTGTCTCTGCCTGAGGACTGCTATGAAATCCTTACACTGAATGGCTCAAGACTACAAAGCAGGGGACTCTGTAGGACTTGTAACATCAGGTAAAGATTCTGTATCCTGTCTTCAGGAAGAGCACACACTGTGCTAGTAAACGGGAAACACAGATGTAGGAAAAATCATATGCCATGGGATTCATTTGTCGTCTGAAGTTCTCCTCCCTGACTTCCTTCATTAACAACATCCTTCTAAAAAAGAAATAAATTCATTCCTACAACATGAGATTGACACTATGATTAATGCCTAGGACAACTGACAAAAATCGTGAAGTTTCTTGGAATTTCTGTCAGAGATAAGTAATGCTCCTGGTTTTTTAGTTGTTAAGATTTCAGCTGCCTTTGAAAAGCAAATCTTACAGCCCAAATATCTAAGGAAATCTGAAACAAAATCTAAGATTCCACCTTCTCATCTTTCTAACCAGTTTCTAGACAGTGGTTTTTTATGTTTAGAAGAACAGAACACTACTGTCAAGAAACACGCAGGAAAAAAAATACAGGAACTGAGACTAGCATTTACAACAAATGACTTGAATTTGAGGTGGCTGGCAGACTTGCATTACTGAACTGAACAGAGCAAGTACAAACTTGAAAGTCTGTACTGGTGATATGTATTTGAACTTTTTTCTTGCTAATTATGCTGTAAGTTTAGGTGATAAATTTCTAGGGGAAAAGAGAAAGATATAGTACTGCCAAGAGCAGCGCTTACAGCTAGTAATTTTGAAAACTACAGACATCAGTAAATGGATTAACTTTGCTCAGCTTTTAATTACAAACACCAGTAGCTAAAATATCTATATTCTTTTTTCATAGCTATCTCTTTCCCTGCCCCACCTTCTTTTCCTCTCTCACTTTTCATGTAACCTTAGCAGAAATGCAGAGGCACAACTAATGTTTGAGGAAAAGCCACAGGTATTCACACTTCTGATTATAGTTAAATAAATGCACAACATTTGAAAAATCCTCCCTAAACCCAAACTGATCCAATACAACAGTTACCTGATTTACACTATTCAGTCATAGATAAATAATTTCTTAAACAAGGTGTATTAATTTAGCAAACCAATCCCTGTATTTCAGGGGATAGGCTTTTATGAGTTCCCTTTAAAGAAAAGAAAAAAGTGTATTTTTAGAAAAGGTCTTTAAGACAAAATTTGTGAAACTCAATTCTTGCTTCAATCAATGTTTGATTGAAACCCTGACAAAGCAAAAAAAAAAACTAACATCTTACAATTATGATTTGTTTTGACATTCAGTGAAACCTTGCTTCTTTTTCATATAACACTAGGGAAAAAAACCCAGTCAACTGCAAGTGGAGTACATTTCAGTGAAAATAATCTACTTCGTACTTTCATATAGCATTCTAGTTTCTTTTTCCACTGAAAACAAAAACTGAAAACAAAACCCTGTTCTCCTATCATAAAATACAGATAAATATTACTGCTACCCAAAACCATGCTGCAGTCTAAAAGAATATTGCACCAGGGTAACAAATGTAAAATATGGCCACATTGTCTTCAAATGTAGCCTGCAATTATAGCATGTTAACATTCTGTATTATTCTCTAGAATAAACACCTGTACAATTGGAACTTTTACTCACTCTTTAAAACAGCAGAGATCCAAACATGGCTTGTAAGCAAGAGGATGAGGTAGGATCTCCCCCTTTAATTTGCCATTTCTGCAGAGGGAGATTTTTAAATAAGAAGTTACTTTGTTCTTTCTTCCCCCAGTCACCCCTAGCTGCCAGCATGTCTGCCAAATTACCAAGCATCCTGCCACAAGTCCATACTAACAGTATCTGAGCATATCCCACCAGGCTGAATACAAACCAAGAGTATTAAAACATTATCACAACTCTTTACTGCATTCTAATACGTCTTAACCCCTGGCTGTGAGTATAGATCTTTAATTGTGGGGATTTTCAAGACACAAGTTATTTTTAAAAACTTCAGAAGGCAAAGTAAACCACAAAAACAGCTCCATGTCAATCTATGCAGCGTGCACAGAACTTTCTATGAAGGCAGTGAAGTTCTGGATGCCCCATCCCTGGCAGTGTTCAAGGCCAGGTTGGATCGGGCCCTGAGCAACCTGGTCAGGAGAGCAGGAGAGTTGGAATGAGATGATCTTTAAGGTCCCTTCCAACCCAAACCATTCTATGATTTCTATGATAGCTGGCACCTTTTCCTATCCAAGTTACCATTTCTGATTCAGATATTTTTGCTTCTTTCTTCATGTGGTTCAGTTAAAGAGCTGTCAATATTCTACATCTATCGTGTCACAAAACCTTCAGCAAATATATGAAAAGGTAAATTGTAGCTGATTGTGTAGTCTAACAGTCTAATTTTTCCTATCTATGTATCTTTCTTAAGTAAGTGACCAGCTGTTTGTAACCATTCAGTTTCCATCTGAAAACAGCTGTGGAGTTTGGCTTTTAAAATTTAATTCAGTCCACGCAACTCAGCAGAATGCTATTGGTGTCCACGGATAACATCACTGACAGATTAATATCGCTGATAGATTAATCAGAATTATATGAGTGACAGATTAGTCAACATCATCCTGCACATTTTAGCACCTCACCATTTTTAAGAGCCAAAATGAAAGTAACTTTTCAAGTTATTCAGATGGAAACCTGAAGGTACCACACATTTCCACTGTAAAGTGAGAGTGCTGCGTTACCTGGAGCCGCAGCAGCCCTACCACCGAGCACTGTTCCTGCCTGAATGCCGATGCTCACTCAGTGATGGGTTATTAATAGGCAGCACCCTCGATTTCTGAACATCTGCGATGCCCTTTGCACCGCCCAGAACACTGCAAACATCAGAGCACTCTTTAGGAGACACTTACGAAAGGGAAACCACACAGCTTTCCCGCTGTCTCCTAAAGCTGGGATACCTGTGCAGAACCCCAGTTATAAGCTGTCCAGGCTCCAAGCAAGCCATGGGGAACACATAAGGAGCAGAAAGCTCCCATTTACCTTCTCGGCGATGCTGTACAGGACCTCATCCATCTTCATGCACGTGGGGTCCCAGTCGTGCCCGAAGCGGATGACCACGACCCGGTCCTCCTCCGACAGGATGGCCTGGTCCACCTGCCACCCATTGTGCAAGTGCGGCAGCATGTACGACATCCTGGCGGCCGGCTGGGGAGCCTGCGGGACGACAGGGATGCCCATGCAGCTGACAGCCCGACCCCTCCCCGGGCCCTCCCGGGCACCGAGCGCCAGCACCGAGCCCCCCCCGGCCCGCCCATCCCGGCGCGGCCCGTCCCCAGCGCACCCCGCGGGCGTCCTTCCCTCAGAGACACGGAGCGGCGGCAGCGCCGGCACGGGCGGGAAGCGGAAGGGCGGGCACGGGAATGAGCGAGCTTCCGGCACGGCGCGGGGCGGGCCGGGACAGCCGCGCTCCCGGCGGGAGGAGACTCCGCTGCTGAACGGGCGGGCACGGGCTGGCCAAGGACACCCGCGTCCCTCCTCGCAGGTGGGATGTGGAGCCGTGCCGTGGGGATCGGTGATGCCGGCTAGCACGGGGAGAATGAAACAGAGGTGATCAGAGCCCAGATCTCGTAGTCTCTGCTGCTGACCGCTCTGATATCAGTACATTCCCTGTAACCTCCATGGGATTTGATCAAGGAGATATGCTCAGAGAAGCTGCGGATGCCCCATTCCTGGAAGAGTTCAAGGCCAGGTTGGACGGGGCTCTGAGCAACCTGGTGTAGCGAAAGGAGTCCCTGCCCATGGCAGAGGGCTGGGTCCAGATGCTCTTTGAGGTCCCTTCCAGCCCAACAGTTCTGTGGTTCTGTGCTATTGCATCTCCTGGCTGTGGGAGGTTTTCTCAGTGTCTTCACCCACAGCAATGACAATTGTCATGCTCCCGGCCCCGGCCCTGCCGTGGCAGCTGCACTGCCCAGCCGCTCCCAGACTCGCGCTGGGGTTCCATGAGCTCTCCCATGGCCCCGGTGACCAAAGTGCCACTACGGGAGCACTCTGGGAAAACGTTCCAGTGGAAGTGGTGAGCAGCAAAACCAGCACATTCCAGCACTGGGTTCCAGAATCGAGCTGGCCGTTGGCATAGGCCATCCCAGACCAATCTGTTTCCTTAATTCCGCAGCAGACACTCGTTTGAAAGGTTAGCTTGCAGCAGGCAGGGACAAAAGCATCGTTTCCACTATAAAAATTCCCCACAAGCTGCAGCCTGGGCTGTGGGGAGCAGTGTCAATTGGTGGCAAATAACTTTGCCGCACAATTGCTGAACTCAAAAAAACTATCCGAGTCCTCGTCTTGTTTTATCGCCGTTTTAGGACGTCCGGGGAGGGGAGAAGGAGAGGGCGGGGGAAAGGAGAGGCAGCCCGGTCTGGCTGCAGACAAGGGCAGAGGCAGCGGGGGCGGTGATGGCCGTGCCGGAGCTTCCCTGGAAGCCGCCAGCCCCGGAGCCGGCGGTGCCCGGGCAGGGCAGGGTTAAGCGAGCGGGGCGGGGCAGGAGCGGATGTGCCCCGAGCAGGAGCCGTGAGCTCCCGGCTCCTCAGCTGCCGCGGGATCGAGCTGTGGAAGGTGCGTCGTCAGAAAGAAA
Organism: Hypocryptadius cinnamomeus; assembly: GCA_013400635.1. Classification (NCBI taxonomy): domain Eukaryota; kingdom Metazoa; phylum Chordata; class Aves; order Passeriformes; family Zosteropidae; genus Hypocryptadius; species Hypocryptadius cinnamomeus. Next base: position 57,522 of record VYZP01027159.1, read on the forward strand.
CCAGCCCTGGTTAGTGCCTTGGTTGTGCTCAGGTATAATTAGTCGTCTTCTTTAGAGAAGTTAGTGGGAGGAATTAATCCTGGATAACGCAGGCTGATGACTTTAATTGAAATCTGGGCTAGGAAAAATTACGTTGTTTATTTTGCTGTGATTTGTTTAAGTCCAAGGTGATACAGCAGTGCCAGTCAACAAATCTGCGAGTGAGTGAAGCTCCACAGGAGGAGTGAGTCAAGCTCCACAGATGAAATAAGGTCAATTTCAATTAGCACTGAAGTTAATACTTAAACGTATTTGCCCCGTTGTCTCAATCTAATCTCGTATTTTCAAAGTTTTCTCTGCAATGCCAGGACTAGAAGTTAGTACACTTACCTTATATCAATAATTTACTATGATTATGACTGTTTACCTGCATGGAAGCAGATAGTCTTATGTAAATACAAAAGGAGAAGAGACAACTTAAAAAGAAAAAGAAAAAAAGGAACTTAGTGATACTGCAGATGGTACTAGTCCAAAACCAAAATTGTCATATCCTTGACAGGTGTTACATTTAGCACGCTGGACAAGACATCTGATAACTGAATAATTATGTTCAGGAGCAAAGCATCGAGTCTGTCAAAACTGATTCTCTTGATGTTTGGCCAGTCAAATTTGGCTTACAAATTTATTCATCCAGTTTTTGCTTCTCGTGGACATTGCTGTCACAGAAGTGTGATTTACAAACAGAGGTACAGGATGCACGGACTTAGTACTGGAAGACGAACAATAAGCACTGGGACCAAGGTTGGTATCTGGAGAGCCCCCTTCCTTCTGTGAGGTTCCTTTACGTGTTTTTAGTTTCCTGCTATCAGTGTGATTTTTTAAGATTGTACCTGGGGCGAGCAGCACGCCAGTTGTTGGACCAGTGCTGCGGGCGGTGAATGGGTCACACTTGCATCAAACACAGCTGGAATGGTGGCAGGCTCAGCATGCCCACACTGACTGAAAGATCCATCAATATGCCACTAGCCTGCTTCTAGTGCACCAGCTGTTTTGTTTATAGCTAGAGGCTTCCTCGTGGGTCACCTTTCTGCTTCTGAAGTGTAGGAAGTGCTTCCAAGGTGAAAGCAAGTCTGGCTCTGCCCATCATGTGTGGTGTATTGTAATAGGGTAGGAGGTAGTGATGAAAGCGAGTAGAGTAATCCAGTGCTGCCTCACTGGCATCTGCCAGTCACTTGATCGTGTCTGGTGCCCAGTTTTCCCTGCTTAACAGCAGAAGGTTTAGCTGCCCTCCAGGATTACCAGATTGGGATCATTGATGAAGCTGGACAATGCCATCGCAATATGACATCAACTCCTCTTTTATTCTATGCATCATTCATTCTGCAGCACAAATCTAGTTTATACTAGTCATGTTGTGTGATACTCTTAAGAAATGCAGTCTACACCTGGGGAAATTTGCACAGTTTTGGCAATTACATGTGGCTGACAACTTCAGCTGGGAAAAAAAAAAAAAAGCTGAGATGTATATAAAAACATGGTCTGTCTTTGCAATTTGGTTGCACTGCTCACCTCATTGCTTTGTTTGCTGCGGTTGAGAACCAGATAGTATTATCAGAGACATTGTGGTGAGCTGCAGACCTGTCCTAGCATGGAGGCCCCTTCAAGCCCATGTACAGCAGCAGACTGAAACTGCAGCAGAAATGCATATCAAGGCCAGGATAAAACAGCAGTACTGGTGCCGAGATTGTAACCATTTAATAGATGTTGTTGGGATAAGTCTGAGTTTGCTCAGGACTAGGGTAAATATGGTTAACAAAACCCTCCAACCTACATTGACACCTCTTTGTCACAGGTTTGAGTTCTGATTACTCATAGAAGGCTTTTGTGAGAGGAGTGAAGCAGCAGGACACAGCTGGACAGCACTGTGTGCCCAGAATAAATCAGCATACTGCTGTGGAAAATTGTTCTGATTCAGGTAGCAAAACATCAGGTTTCCTGCACACAAGTCTAGGAGATAGAATGAGATGGAGATCAAAATTCAGTAGAGCACAGCAAAAAGAATTGTAGGAAATTAGGCACAGCTATTGTTAAGATATGCAGGAAATCTTCAACTACCATTTTTGCCAATAGGAACTCTATTTAGATGTTTGGTTGTGTGTGGAGCCCCTATCTTATTGCAGAGTGCATTTGCCAGAGTGCTGTAGAGAGGACTGGGCTCAAAACTCTCAGGGCAGAGGAAAGTTCTAGCATGAAGGACTGTGTTTTCAGTGGTGTCTCCTCTAGTGCTCTTCCTCACTGGTTCAGCACATAGGTGTGCTAAATTTTGCATGAGGTAAGTTCAGGTACAGATCTGAATGTTTAAAACACTGAGGGCAGGGCAGTCTAACAGCCATCCAAGGGTGACCCTTCATTGTATAAGTTTGTTAGATGTAAACCATTCTTGACAGATGTTTGTCAGACCCATCTGGACCTCAGTGCCACCCTACATTGCCTGTGGCTTCACCAACCATAACCAACAGGCAAGAAACTTGGAGTAAATTTCTAGCAGCCTCTGTTTTATTACACTGCTTATAGAAAGGCATTGGTGAGTAAGCTACCAGAAAAGCTACTAGTTTTGTGTGAAATCAATATTGATTCAGGATTAAAATGAAACTCTCTGAGAAGAACAGCTTGTAGGACTGGATTTGGATGTAAGAGTGTGGATATTCCTTGGTGTTATGGTCTAAATCAGCACTTGGTAAAAGTACTTGGAAGTTGTCTGACATACCACACTAGTACCAAGTGACTGTGGATTAAAAGCACTATTGAGTTCCATCAGTTTCCTGATCTACACATGTGAATTTAAATGATAACTTTTAAAAGAACTTCATTGCTCCTTTCAGGGTGTTCTCCTAAACAAAGCAGTATTTCTTCTATTCCTCTGTTGCAGGTCATGGCAGAAGGAGAGTTGCCAGCTGTTTTAATCCTGGATATAGGAGGAACTCATGGCGTGCTAGAAGACCTTGCAGCACTTTTGAAGAAACACTTTCACCTTATCACCATGAAGGAATTTCTTGGAAACAAAGAAGAAATGAGGAAAAAAATCCAATCTGTTTTTGTGTTTGAGTGCAGGCCAACTATTGACCGTGAGCTTCTAGAAAGCCTGCCTAATTTAAAGGTAATTGCAAACTCTGGGGTTGGAGTGGATCACTTAGACTTGAAAATGATCTCGAGCTTTGGTGTAAAAGTGACCAACACCCCGCACGCTGTGGCAGACCCAACAGCAGACATAGGAATGGCCTTGATGCTGGCCTCTGCCAGAAGACTAGTGGAAGGTAATGTTTTCAATTTTCTTGGTCCTAGCTTCTTCTTTGGCATACCTCGTTTTTGTTGTGATAGAGATGATCTTTCTGAATCTAAATTTGGGATGCTTTTACAGGGAAAAATTTTCAGAGGCCTTAACTTTCAGAGGCATCTACTTCTCCTATGTCTCACTTCTTTTTAGGGCAACAGTGACAAGAGTAAGGCTTTTGTCTAAATTATGTGCTTGAAAGTCTTTTGATAGCCTGTTTGGAATAATATCTGGGGCTTAATTCTTCTCTGGCTGTTCACTGGGTATATTGTTTATAGCTGTGAAAACTGAATACAGAGTCCATCCAAACTGAATGTCACCACTTTCCATTTCCCCTCGAAAGAAGCATTAGGATCTACAGGAAGATACAAAGCATTTGTGGCCACATCTCCAACTCCAGAGTAGTAACTAGTATCAATTCTTCTTTTTCCTACCTCTGTGATGAGTTTGTCAAAACCAGTGGATTGTACTTCCTGAAGAGCATCAGCATTATTTTTGAAATAGATGATAATCTTTTTGACAAAGCTGTTATAAGTTGTACCACCAGCATTAGTTTGTGTCCCTAAAAGCAGGTTTTTTCCCCACCCCCTTGCTATGCAATGCCTTTCTGGGGAAGGAAGGTGTCAGTAGAGACTTTCACAAGAAGCCGCCTCTTTCTTCAGGGACTCATGGTCTTCTTGTCACTGCTGCTCACATCTCTGAGCATGAAATAACATCTCTTTCCTAGTGATGTTTTCTCACTATTGCATCTTTTTGAACCTCAAGTTCTTTGTATAAAAGCTGACAGAGATCCCTGGCTGAGCTGGAATTTGCAACCTTTACCCCTACTCAAGCAGTGAGACTGGTTTGGGATGTGATCCAGGAGAGAAATTGTGAGATTTACCCCAGCTGAAAAAAAACAGTGAAGTTAATGCTTGCAGGGTGGTTTCAAAGAAGCTGTTTTTGAACTTTGAACACACCAGCTGTGGAAAGGTTAATTCCCCAAGGAGAGACTCCTTCCAGCACAGTACCCAGCCAGGATCCCACTGTGTTACTGGCTTCAGGCCTGGGTGCAGGAATTGGCACTATCCAGGCCCTTATATAAACTGGTCACAATCAACAAAGGTGTTTTGTAAGGGGTGCTCCAGAGCCCCACTGCTGTGATGGTGATAAACCTTTTCTTTCCCCCAGGCCTCCGTTTATGGCTGATTTGTACCCATTCAACATGTATTTACACACAGGCTGCCACATTGCCGTGTCTCCAGAGACAAAGTATTTTGCTGTTGACTGGCTGGGAGTGGAAGTAACCAGAGCGACACTTGGGATCATTGGGATGGGCAGCATTGGATACAAAGTGGCTCAGAGAGCCAGAGCCTTCAACATGAGGATCCTGTACCATAACAGAAACCGGAGGTAAAGGTTTCTGCCTTTCTGGTTTCTGCATTTAATTGTTCATGGGGCAGTGATGTAAGCCACAGCTCTGCTCTGTCCCCAGCCTTCCTCTGCACTTGTGGCAGTTGTAAGCATCGTTGTGCCACCACTTCCTCACTTTGGCTCCCTCCTGCTCCCTTCAGGAAGCAGTTCCCCCTGCACTTGCCCTGTCCTGGTTAGCCACTACCAGTTTGAAACAAGGACTGTGTAAGCATTTGGGAGATGTTGTCCAAGCAAACCAGGTTTTGTGCCCTTGTGGTGTCCCCTGTCCTGTCAGACTCTTCTTCAGGCTTCTGGCAGCATCCCTGTTCCTCCCAGACAGTCTCCTCAGCCTAGCCAGATCACTCATCACAGTGGCATCAATGACAAAGGCCTTAATTTCTCATGGATCTGTAGTTCCCTTTCTTTCACACTTCATTTCTTTTCAATCACAAGTCCTAACTGGCATGTCAGAGAAGGAAAGGCTCCACAGGAATTGGCATGGACACAGGAGAGAAGAGCAGGGTCTGACTGCATCCCCAGCCTCCTAACCTCATATTGCCTGCTGTGTGCTGTGCTTTCACACATACATCACTCCTCCAGTGTCTCACCACTCCTGTAGCCTCTTGCTCCCTCTAGCCCACATCCATTCTGCATCCATGCTACCAACTGTGCCTATCAATGTCTTATCCTTTACGTTGGTCTCAAACCTCTCAGTTTCTGTGCTTTCTGGAACTCTCCTAGGACGGACTGATTGTTAAACTCAGAAATAGTTGTGTCAGTTTGGGGATTTGTGCATTTTTCCTTCAGAAGAAAGGAGGAGGAAGAGGCTGTTGGTGCCCACTACTGTGCAAAGATGGAAGACTTGCTGCAGCAATCTGACTTTGTTATGTTGGTTGTGAACCTGACTCCTGAGACTCACAAACTGATTGGGAAAAAGGAGCTGGGGCTGATGAAACCCACAGCTACTCTTATAAACATCAGCCGAGGTAGGAGGATCTGAAATCACTGTTTGTGGCCCCACACTTAAGGTCGTGTTTTGTCTGATTGTGCTGATATTCCTCTCTCCAACCTCAGTCTGTGATATCCCTCTGTTGTTTGAGTCATGAAATAGCTGGCAGTCTACAATTGTGTGACTTACATGGATCATATGCTGTGTCTTCAAAGGTCCTGTGGAAATGAGGGATGCTCAACAGATGGTTGGTTCTCTTTAGCCTTATTCTAGAGACAGTGGTTTTTAGTGGAAATAATTGAAAGGTTTATCATCAGCGAGGGAGAATGGGGTACAAGGGAAAACATTAAATAACATTTGGAAAAGCAGTGTAGAAAGGAAGCCTCATATGGGATGACAGATCTGTTGGCACTGAACCAGCATATGAGAGAGATTATCAGTAAACAAAGCAGAGATAAAAGAGTGGAAAGTCTGCAGAGATTAAATGATTTGTCTATAATAATACAGGAAGTGTCAAAATGAGAAAAAGACTGAAACTGGTCTCATCCCAGGAAAAACCTTATGCAGTGGACCATAATCATCCTATAATTAAAGGTTAATAAATAAAATCTTTGGTTTCTTTGGTTAATAATTACTAAAAAGGCATTCTATTTTCTAACAAGATAAAGATCCTGTAGTTTTTCTCACTTGACCTTGGAGACGTTCTGTTGCTGCGGAACCCGAGGGGTTCTCGGGGGACGAGGACGTGGGAGAGACTGGAATCTTGACTCCATGTTTCAGAAGGCTGGTTTATTATATTATGATATATATTATATTAAAATACTATATACTAAAGCTATACTAAAAAGGATAGAGAGAAAAAGATCTATCAGAAGGCTAGCAAGAATAGCAAAGGGATCTATAACAAAATCTTGTGCCTGCTCAGAGAGTCCACACAGCTGGACCACGATTGGTTATGAAGTAGAAACACTCCACATGGATTCAGGCACAGTTGCATTCCACAGCAGCAGATAATTATTGTTGACATTTTTCTCTTGAGGCTCCTCAGCTTCTTAGGGGAAAAATCCTGGCAATAGGATTTTTCATAAAATATCATAGCTACAACGTTCCGCCCCTTTATAGGTAAAAATGTGTTCATTAACTTATCAGGATATCAAGATTTAATTTCAATGCAGGTGGAGTTATTGATCAAGATGCATTGGTAGAAGCTCTCCAGAATAAGGTTATTAGGGCTGCCGCTCTGGACGTGACATACCCTGAGCCTCTGCCAAGGTAAAGAAACTTCTTTCCCAGTCTGTTAATCTGAAATCTTTTAAACTGTGTTCAAAGTGTGCTCATAATTTTGCTCTCCACTGGGAGACTCATTGTGTAAGGGCAAAACCTCAGACTATCTTGCACAATCATAAATAAACAGCAAGTTATTCCCCTTTCCCACCTCTGTTGGGTCTTTGCCAGACCCAACTCATGGGCCAGGCAATGAGCAAGGTGGATGGAGAAGAAGAAATGTGTAAGCAAGCATCCCACGGCTTCGTGCTCCTTCTGTGCTTTGGTCTGAACGTGCTGTTGCTGAGGTTCAGTTCTTCACAGCTAGCATGGGATAGCAGCAGAGTAAGTTCCTTGTGTAATATATTCTGTTCTTTCTGTTTCTTCCAGAGATCATCCTTTATTAAACCTGAATAACGTCATCATAACCCCGCACATTGGAACCGCAACAGTCCAGGCCATCCGTATGATGGCAGAAGAAGCCATAGCAAACATGCTGGCTGTTCTCAATGACCAACCCATTCCAAGTGAAGTGTTTCCCAAATGATGAGTGCCAGATGATGCCACTAAATCTCCTGTCTTCGGGAAGGCACTGTTTCTTACCACTTTTAAGCTCAATAAAAAAGCAACCTGTTCCTGCACTGCTCATCATGATGCTGCAAAACTGTCAGACCTGATCTGTTCCATTACTTACAATTTGTGAAAAACATCAATCACTTATTTTAAAATTTTAAAAGTTTAATAGTAATAAAATGGTTATAAAAATAGTAATACAAATTAGAGCAATAAGAATTTGGACAACCAGAGTTAGGACAATAAAGGACAATAAAAGCAAAGAATTATGAATGTTCAGATGCTTTCCTCTTGAAAGCATGGCTCCCTAACAAAGGATTAACTCTTAAAACCAATAGCCTGTTGCATATTCATATATCTCATACATGATGCATACATTCCTTTCAAACTAGGGATTTCTCTGGTTACTGTCAACTTTCCCCCCATTAATCCTGTTGGCACCACAAAGACAAGAAAGAGGTGGAAGAAAGTTTGTCTTTTCCAATAAGGAGGCCTCTTGGGGATTTAGGTGTCTTGTTGCTGTTATCTCTGTGTGAAGAATTTCTTGAGCTAGTTAGAAAAAGCATCTTACATTGCATAGTTTTTATTTTAATATTATGCTGTAGCCTAAAACTATATTTAACACACTACTGAAAAGGATTAATACAATATAACTTTCTAACATAACACATATAATATTCATTTTAATATTTGCGAAAAGCCAATCTTAAAATATGCATTTTTCACACAATTAAAAAAAAATGAAGTGAAACTAATAAAAAAGATTTGTTTGAAGATTTTAACTGAGCAGTTATGCATTTTGGTATCTTCAGTCTATTTCAGTGAATAGCAACGTTCTGTTCCCAGTTCTTGCTGCTACATAATGATAAGCAAGTGCACTTGGCAATTTGTGTAACACTCTCTGATCTGTTGAAGATGAATAAGCGTTGATTCCCTGCAGAAATTTGGCTTTTCAGCCAATATTCCAATTTTCTATTTTTATATGAAAATACTGAAGAAATGTTCTTTAAAGTGATCATAGGCCTAAGGTTTTCTAATTTAAGAAGAGCCCTGCTTCATCTACATGTTAAAGCAAAGCCAATTGTTGAAAAAGTGTCTTTATTTTTCATGAGGGTATCCTTTGAAAACCAAAGTAAATTTGAAGAGATTTAGTTCCTCCATGCAGACAAAAATGGTGCTTTTATCTTGACTAGCCATGAAAGAAAGGTAGAATTACCATTGAAACCACATGGGTGAGGGTATAACCTAAAGCAAAATTAGTGATCAGTCCTGACTTGCAGCCCAGGGCCAAGCTTCTTCTTACATTCGCTTTCCTATTAGCAATCAACAAATTCAGAAAATTCAATAAAATGGTTGTCACCTTCATAAAGTCAGGAGGACTTTCCATTATTTTGCAACATGGTCAGGCTCCCTGAAGGGATGGTGAAATGAAGTTCTAGCACAGGAAGTGTAGACAGGCCAAGAGTTAGACATTCCGTTGGAAATAGTGAAATAATATTAGCAAGGCAACAGAATTGCTATAGGATTGCTGTTCCAAGATCTTCAGCTCTTGAACACTCCCCACAGCTCTTCCCAATGTTTCTATAGAAAATCAAAGGTAGCTATAAATAGTCTGTCAAAAAACCCCAAAGTAACTCAATTCACAGACCCTCTTGGGACCAAAACCAGATGGTCATGGATTCTGGGAAAAAAACACCAAAAAACAAACCAAACAATTTAGAGTATATATGTCCTTCTTGGAAAACACTTGCCTAAGCATATATTATTTTGCTATTTTGGTAATTTACCAAAGTAGGCTCAGGAAAAGGCTCTGCAGTCACTGGGGTCGCTTCAGGACAGGTGGCTGCGAAAATCTCTGCAACAAAGCATTTAAAAATTAACCTGATAACTCAAAGTTCATGATGAAGCTGTGCAATTTATTTTCATGATGTAGAATTGGTAGAACAGTTTTCTAAACTACTGAGACAGGGCAGTTTGTGATTTCAGGGTAGCAAAGGAGATTTATTGCACTATTTACTGCAGACTACTGATGATTTGAAACTAATTAATTAATGACAAGTGTTGTGTTTTGAACATGGTAGCAGTAATATTGTTGCAGTGCATGTTTTTGATTGTAATTAGGTCCTAGTAGTCAGTTTTATAAACCACACACCCCCATTTTGTATTGTTACAGCATATTTTATGACCAATGGATTGTTCATTTTCCCCGTGTTGTTTTTTTGCCCTAGTTTGTTTTGCCCTGTGTTGTTTTTTTGCTGTTTTGCCCTAGTTGTCCATCTCCCCAAAGACCTGCCCTTTTGTTCCCTGTTCCTCTTCCCATTGAATGTCAATCCCTCCCCAAGTCTGCCCCTTTGTCTAGAAACTTCCCTATCAATTTTGTATCCTTCAAAACCCCACTGGCTTAAATTGTTCTCCTCCCCTGTAATCCCCTATTGGTTTAAACATTGTATTCCCTGCTTTGTGATCCACCCCCAGTTTCTCCCAATTGGCTAAAGATTGTATCCTCCCCTGAGACCTGCCCCGTTTATAGTTGGTGTATGGCTTTGATTCCGTGTCTTTCTGTCCCTGGCAGCTGTCTGGGGCTGGCTCACTCTCACTGACGTGTCTGGAGCTAGTTGGGCAGAAGAAATCTGTCACCACAGCATAATATGAAACCTTAGATCACGAGGGCAGAACTTGTTCAGACTGATTATGTGAATACCTCTGTGTGGGGGGGGGGTTGCACCTGTGTGTATAATTGGTAGCATATTTAAAAGACCTGCTTGCTTGCCTTGGTTTTCTTATCTTCCTTTGTGGTTTACAAGATCTCTTGACATAAATGTCAGGAAACAGGACGTGGCAGTGATTATTCTTTAAAATGTCTGGAAATAATAAGATGTGTCTCTTCTGACACTTTGTGTCTTTCTTCTTTGTGCAGATCATGGAAGGAGAAGAACTACCTTGGCTTTTGGTAAATGAAATTGGTGGCATACGTGGGATACTGCATAGCCATGTGCCATTCCTGAAGAAACATTTCCACCTCATCACCATGAAGGAATTTCTTGAAAACAGAAAGGATGTAGGCAAAAAGGTCCAAGCAATCTATTTGTGGTGGCACAAACCAGTCGTCGACGAAGAGCTCCTCCAGAGCCTGCCAAACTTAAAAGTGATTGCAAATTCGGGGGTGGGGATGGATCACTTGGATCTGAAGCTTATAGCTAGCTTTGGTGTGAAGATGGCCAATGCTCCACATGCTGTTTCCAGCACCACAGCAGATACTGGGATGGCTTTGCTGCTAGCATCTGCTAGAAGACTCGTGGAAGGTAACATCTCAATTCTTTCGTGGCTTCTAAAAATCATACAAGATTTGCCTGCTATTAATTTGATTTTTCTTAGGGTTACCTGTAGTGCACACGGTTACATAAAATGTGAAAACGTGAGTGTGTTGGCTTGGCAAACAGAATAATCGGTGTTTTAATATATTTTATGTATAATAGGTGTACTTAAATTACTACATTAGGCATAAATAGCATTTATTTCAAGCAGGTATAAATAGAATATGATGGCATTACAGTGCTATGACCAAAAGTGGGGGATGCCAAAGATCAGATGATCACTGAAGTCACCGGCTGGCAGAAGAACTTAGTGTGGGAAGCAAGAATGAGACATAACAAGGCTATATAGAATAATGGAAAATCTGGAGTTGGAAGGAACCCACAAGGCTGATAGAGGCATGCGCATATTCTTGGAGACTGAAATGTATTGGTGCAGAATTGGGGCATTTAAGGGGCATTAGAGAATAATAATAGAGGCAGCCTACTCCAGTTTTTGTTAATAGCATCCTTTCTAGTTTCATCAACAATTTTTTCTTGCTATTGTGCCAAATAGACCTACCCTTGGCTTGGTTAGAAAGCCTCCTTCTTCAGGAAAAAATCCTTCAGATTTATCCTTTTATATTTACCTGACTTTGCCTTGCCATCTGTACCAGAGGATTCATAGAAACGCAAAGGGGATTTGCATCCCTCTAAGTTTGCATCCCTCTAAGTTTTGTGAGGTTTCTACCTCACAAAAGGGAGACAGTTTAAAAGGAAGATTAATTTCTTGTTTCCATCTACTTAAACTATCCCTGATGGCATTTCTGATAGCTCTGAGTTTTCTGAAAGACTGAGTTTTTTCCTGAGTTATTTTTTTTGTATCCTTTCACAGTATTCTGCTTGTGTTTTAGAAAAGCTGGCAATATCAGAAGATTGAAGTATCAAAAGGCTGTCACCTTGCAAGAAGTGCTGACACTGTGTATATAACTGTATTTTATGTGTTGTAGAACTATCCAGAATTGTGCAGGTTTAGCAGGTAATTACAGAAATTACTAAGTTGTGATTTTTAAAGAAGTCACACTTTTCTTCCCAAGGAGAGTGGCAGATGTGAAGAGGAAACCCAATATCTGGTGGTGTTCTCCATGTGACCTCTTCAAACTCTGCATTGCTATTGGCAATAATTATTTTGATTGTTGATGAGAAACAGGGCAATATTTTCATGAGTCTAAAGCAGTAATAAAATTTTTGGAGGGATTATACCAAAAGTCTTTTTGTGGTATGGTGAGAATAAATTGGAATATCATACATACATGTAGCAGGGAGTGATGTTGCATTAGGGCGTTACCTAGGACATTACATTAAAAATCATGTGTTTGTAACCATTAGAAGTATGCTATAGTAGCACAACAAGTCCAGACTCTTTTGCCTTGTTGGACCCCATTCATTTCTCATATTTATGTGTTTTTCTTACAGTCCATAACATTTCAATTTCTCCTAGTATGGACTACTGTGAAGCTGATATTCTGGGAGTTAAAGTTGCTGGAGCTACTCTGGGGATCATTGGCATGGGCCGCATTGGCTATAAGATTGCTGTGAGAGCCAAAGCATTTGAAATGAACATTTTGTACCACAACAGGACACGGAGGTAAAGATATGTCTTGACCCTAATTGCAGCAGAAACTCTTCCAGATAGTCAGTATTTTCTTTTCAAGGAGTTATGTCAGAAATATAGCAAGAAATGAGGGAATAGGGCCAAGATTAAAACAAAAGGAAAAAAAAAAAAAGGTTGCCTGAAATCAGTCCTGTAAAGAGTTACTCGGTGATTAAACACTTGGAAACTTAATTTAGGTTTTATATTAATTAGAAATTTAGGTTTTATATTAATTAGAAATTTAGGTTTTATATTAATTAGAAATTTCAAGGTTTCGTGCAGAAAAATGGAAAGCAAGCTTATGCTTTTTTATTCTTATCACATTGTACTATAGTGACAACATAAGTCTATTTGTTGTTCATTTTTTCCCCATGTTTTGAAGTTCAGGAGGGAAATTTTAAAAACAGTGGCTGGAAAATAGGAAGCATATACTTGGCAAAATATGACTGAGAGCTGTTCTTAAGAAAACTTTGTTTCTTCTCAAACCAGTAGGAATTTTAGCAAGTATTTAACTGGATTTCACCAGTCACTTTATTTCTAGTCCCTCCTAGCTTGTGTGTCTGGGAATCTGAACCTTGTTAGACATTCAGCACAGGGGCTCTTCAATTTAAAGTGAGCAAGACCCCCATGAACAACTCAAGGCCTTTGCAATCAGGCAAGGTGCAGATAATGAGCAGAACAAATATTTGCTGCTATAAACTATGACCTACCCTGAGAGAACTTTACTCCTCTGTGACTGGAGGGAGAAGCTGCAGTGCTAGGATGTGGCTTTCAGGGATTTTCCCCATAGGCAGACTGCCGGAGGAGAGTCACTGCTTTAGCTAGCTGTAGGCAAATCACAAGGGTGAATGGGGCCAGGAATTTTTAGCCATGCTTGGCATTCCTGTTTCTTGAGAAAAACAGCTGACCAAACTTACATTTAAAAGAAAGTACTCCGTAAGGTATTTCAGAATTTCTTCACAAACCACAAAAAAACATTTAAAAGGCACAAATCCCTTTATTCTTTTTTTAATGTGTATCATCCTCAACTCTCTGTGTAATATTTTTCAGTCTTTAAAGTAATATTTATGTAAGAGTACTGTGATGAATTATCAATGCACAGTGCAACAGAAATTAAAAGCCTAAAGTATATTTAAAGTACATTTACACTTCCAGCTTGTGTGCTGAATCAGGGTGCACTCTGCATGCTGCAAAACTGGCAGCAGTTCCATTCTGTTCTTTTCCCACTTACTCTGTGGTCATTTGCCTGAAAACAGTGAAGTGCATTTGTTAGGAGAGACATGGGTCAAAGTTAAATTGAAGTTGTTAGTGTGACATCTTTATTTCTAGATTAGGGAGGAGATAACTTAAAGCCCTTTTCTTGCAACCAGAAGCAGATGATTGTACACATTATCTCCTATCATTGCTTCTTTATTTCTCAAAGTTCAGACAATTAAATTTACAAAGAACATGAGAAATGGCAAGTATTCTTCTGCACTGTGAAAAGTTAAAACTAAAAATCTCTCTACTCTGGTAACTTTTAATGCTGAACACTTTACTCTGTGGATGTCCTGAGGCAGCCAGGAGCCTGGCAAAGAGCTGCCTTGCTGATTTCACTCACAAAAAAAATTATAGGCTTCCTGGGAGTGTCAACAGGATGAAGACCACTGCCATGCCCAGAGCATGCATGGGTGGGTTCTGGTGAATACCACTCCTCTGGTTTGAGCAGTGATTGCATCCTTTGAGGTGTACAGGGGTTCCTGGAGAATGGACTGTGTGCTGCCATCTGCTTCAGTGCTCAGCCTTAGTTCCTTTGCAGACTTCATAAGAAGCCCTTGGAATCCTGCACTGGAGTGGCTGAGAGGCAGGCATGCAATCTGTCCTGTGCTGTAGGGCTTGAAGCTCTCCAGAAGGATCTAAACACTGAGCTGAGGGTAAATTCACCTTTGTTTGCCACCTGTTTGCTATATGGATGTGATAATCAGATCCTTTAGTTTGTTTGTATTCTGGTGATATCATTGAAGAAAATGTTTCCATGACTGAAATGCTTTTTTCCCCACTAGGAAAGTGCAAGAGGAGCAAGCTGTCGGTGCCACTTACTGCGAAAAGATAGATAGCTTGCTCCAGCAGGCAGATTTTGTGATGCTGGTGGTGAGCCTGACACCTCAGACACACAAGCTGATTGGGAAAAGAGAGCTGGAGCTGATGAAACCCACAGCTACCCTGATTAACATCAGTCGAGGTACCGTCCAGGTCACTGGCCAGCCTCACAGTGTGGTCCTGCTGTGTCCCACAGCCCCGTGCTGCATCCAGCACAGCTGGGGCGCATGGCGAGAATGATCAGGCATGGCGGAAATTCCTCCCTCTCCCCTTCCCTTCCGTTCTCTCTTTGCTCTCTGCTCTTTACCTGCCAGGTGCACTCAGGGACACTCTCATTCCACACCAGGTGCAGTAGTTGACCAAGAGGCGCTGGTGGCAGCTCTGCAGACCGGTGTTATCAGGGCCGCGGCTTTGGATGTCACCTCCCCAGAACCACTGCCCAGGTTGCCATCTCTGCTTATTTCTCGGGATGGTTGGGGGAGCCCTGCTGAGGCCAGATGCATCCCTGCAGCAGGCAGGAAGCCGGCCCCCCTGCCCCTGGCATGAGTTTGGAGAAAAGTGCCATGAATGGGAATGGGATGCAGCCCAGACATAGGGGCTGATAGCAGACCAAAGGGAAGCCTGGGAGCCAGGAAACAGCAGGAGGCAGGGAAAGCATTTAAACCCAGTCCTTAGAATCACCCCCGGAAGCTGCAGCAGTGCTTCAATTGCAAATTGCTTTATTAGAAAGTGCAGCTTGCCAGTTTTAATGGGTGGAAGCTGCTCGAGGCCTAAGACCTGCTGCATAGGTAGGAGGTGTCCAGCACAGGCTTCTTTCCACAATACAAGGCTGAAGTACTGCAAACCTCTTGGGCCTAGAGACTGCTTAGCTTCTCTAAAAAGACTGCTCTGCCAGGATGGTGCCTTTTGGAGTTAACTGTGCTGGCTGTGTTTTGGGTTGTGGGGAGTTTGGTCTTGTTGTGTCTGTGTGCAAATAACTACAGCTCAGACTATTGTGTAAGGTGAATGTGTTAGGAGGGCTTAATCCTTTCTTCTGACATAGTTCAAATTGCTGCCTCACTGCAGAAGTGTGTTTATGGAGAGAAGAGCTACTTATGAAGTCTTCACATGTCCTATTATGGTCCAAAATTACTTCAATATAGGTGCTCAGGTTCTCTGCATCTAAGTGGGACTTGTGAAGTTGTATCAAATTAACTGTAAATACAGTACAAAAGCTAAAGTAGACTCCTCTTTATTTAGATGAACAACAATAGTTAACTCTTTTTTCTTTTCTTCCAGAGATCATGCATTGTTAAAATTAAAGAACGTCATTATAACACCTCACCTCGGCATTAAAACAGACAAGGCCACCTACATGATAACAGAGGAAGCAGTTGAAAACATACTAGCAGCCCTGAATGGTCTCCCCCTACCCAGTGAAGTGCTCCCTAGCTGATGTGTGAAAGGATATTGCATATCTTTTTATTCTTCTCTTTGTCTTTTTATTCGTATCTTCCCCCTGCACATCAGCTCTAAAGATCTTTTTAAACACAAGAATGTCCATACACCTCACTAAAGCTTGGAAGGAAACAGTTTGCAATCATGTCAGTTGTGTTTATCTAGTTTCTGTATTCTAATACAAGTGCAAAAGGCAGATAAACAAACACCCAAGGTGGCAGTGCTACGCCTTTTGTTATGTAGCGTGACTTTATTAATAGTATGATTATTTATCCGTAAAATTTATAGCAAAGTTGCCATTGATGCAGCCAGGATTTTGCCTGGAGCCTTGTGCATCTTTACAGAGCCTTTGTCTTGCAGGTGGTTGTCACCGGGGCTGCCAAAATACACTTAGTCCCATCACTTTTGCAGCTCCAGGAAACAAGACATTGCAGCTTTTCAGGCACAGCAAATTGGCTGTCAAGAATTTGAAGACTGCCCCAGGGGCCTCCCTGCTCTCTGAGGTACAGGTGCCTAGTACACATTTCATTGTCACATGTATAACCTTGAAAAAATAAGTTAAATTTATTCAAAAATAAAAGGCTAAGCAATAAATTACAGAGCTGAAAAAGTTACTATACAATAAAAGAGAAAAGAGAAAAAAAATGCCTTTTCTTAGATCAATATCCTAAAATTGCAAAAAACCACACAAGGTTTTTGCACATGCAGACTTTTCTCAAGAAGTGAAGAAGCAAGCAAAATCAGGTGCAGTACTTCACATCTACTTAAACAATTGTACATGTCTGGCATTTGCTTGGAGTTTTACTCCTACATCTACGGACATTTCAAGAATCTGGGCTGATTAGTTTCAGAAGTGCTCCCTGCCAGTGGGGTGCTTTAGAAGGGAAGACACATCTGCCTGTCAGTCACTGGAGTGATGGGTTGGTTTACACACTATACCTTCAATCTCATGATTACTGAAAGTGGATCCAAAAATGCAGTGGCCACATGAGAGAAGAGATGATCCATTATAGTTCACTCCATTGATTCAGGTTTTTTGAAATATTTTGATGTGCAAAAAGTACATCATCTGGAATAAAGTGCTGATACAGAGGTCTACTGGGAAAGCTGGCCTTACCTACAGCAACTAGACAGGCTGATACCAAATAACACTTTATGATGGTTTATAGCCACTGAAAACAAATGCATGACTTGGTTTGGCTTTGCCTGAAGATTTCCTGCCTCAGCTTTTTTTTGCCTGTAATATAATACTGCCTTATGAAACTTAATGTAGACATAGGAAATGTATGTCTTTATCCAGCTTCATGCTTAAGCTATTCTGTACAACCCACCTGAGAAATGTCTGCATTACATTGTACAAAAGTCTTTTAGGGTAACACAATACTTCAAAGCCTAATGCTAAGAAACAACTATTATGCAAGCACCTTTTTAACACTGCAGGCATCAGCTCATCCTGCAGGATTACAAGGATACCAACAGCAATATTTAATGATGGGGATGAAGTCCACAGTCTATGCAGTACTTCTCCCTACGTACCTCCAGACCTCACTCATTTCAGTGCTCTGTACAGTGCTGGTATATCAGGTCCCTTTCCATAAGAGAAAACTTGCACACAGCAACCATGTACACACAGTGAAATTCAGCTTAACACACTACATGGAGGTCTATAAGGTAGTCTACAAATTAAATATACTTAGAACATGACAGTGCACTGTTGCAATTGACAACTTCTTTTCACATATTATGTTAAACAGGTATAGCTTCTTTAGAGCTGTATCAGCTCCTGACCTATAGCTTGAAAATTGGATGTTCAAGTTCCACGTAACAGCTTTCTCTCCACATCTAACCACATAACACACCCATTTTCTTGACATTTGATACATATGTATGTATGATTTTTGTTTGGAGTAACATTCCTTTGACTTATTTTTTGGCTCCTCTGACTAATTCCTTCTTCATTTTGTTCATTCAAATTCGTGGATTTGATATACAAAGGTAAACACTACTGTGTTGCCCTCCCAAAGGTTTTTCTTTAACTTCAAGACTAAAATATGGCAGGTCTCCTTCCTCAGACTTTTGTCTTTGAGAGGGACTTTACAAGAGTTCTTTGATCTCAGGTGAGCAGTAAGTTAAAAGCTTACTCATTACAATCTTATCACCAAAGCAGTTTGGAAACTTTTGATGTGAAAGAAGTAATATGTAATCATTTTATGTTTGTTGGGATTTTTTTAAAGGAAGAAAATGCCAGTAAAGTTAACTAAGAATCCAGTTCATGTTCTGTAACTCCATATTGCTAGTTAATGAATTTTTGCTTTAAAGTTTAACTGTTTGAACTTCAAATTAATGTAAGCAACTGATACTTAAAAATTATCACCAGGATAACAAGAACAGTTTATGGTTTTGTGTAATTGATATTGTTGGTTTTTTTTTTATTAGCAATTTTATAGAGGATTGGTGTTAAACTTGACTGTCTTCATGTTCAGCATATCCAAGTGTATTTGACAGAATTCAAGATGACAGCATTTTGTAATCCGTTCTTTTGAAAAGCACTACAGTAGTCAGGAGAGACACAGCAGCCCCTGTGGCTGGTTATTCCATAGTGTGAAAGGAGAAAGATCCCTGAATGCCCATAGCAGTGGTGTGTGTCCTGGCTCCTGAGCTGTTGTGACCCCAGAAACCAGGCATCCTCCCCAGTGGATTATGACCACCTGCACAGCAAGGGGAATCACTTCAGCACAGCTTTTGTGAACTGTGTACTGAAGCTGTACTTCCCAGTGCCCGTCATTGGATATGGAGATCGAGGGAGGTGGTTCTTCCCCTCTATTCTGCTCTTGTGGGATCCCACCTGGAATGTTACATCCAGCCCTGGGGTCCTCAGCACAAAAAAGGTGTGTACCTATTGAAGTGGGTCCAGAGAAGGCCACTAAGTTATCACAGGACTGGAGCACCTCTGCTATGAAGACAGAATGGGAGAGTTGGAGTTGTTCAGCCTGGAGAAGGGAAGGCTCAGAGGAGACCTTAGAGCAACCTTGCAGTAGCTAAAGGGGGGCTGCAAGGGAGCTGGAGAGGGACTCTTTACAAGTAGTGATAGAACAAAGGGAATGGTCTTACATTGAAGGAGAGTAGGTTTAGGTTAGGTAGTAGAACAGAGAAGATTAGGAAGAAATTGTCCTCTTTGAGGATAATGAGGCAATAGAACAGGTTGCGCAGAGAAGTTGTAGATGCCCCATCCCTACCAATGTTCAAGACCAGGCTGGATGGGGCTCTGAGCAACGCAGTCTAGTGAAAGGTGTCCCTGCCTGTGGCAGGGGGTTTGGAAATAGATGGGCTTTAAGGTCCATTCCAACCAAAACCATTCTGTGATTCTATGATACAGACCAAGTAACCTCGTTAGAAAAATTCTCACATATTCTCAGCTGAAATTGGCACAGGACTGCCTTTAGCTGGGCTAACATCTCAGGTGTCCAAGCACCTGAGCCTGCCCCAGCTGCTTAGCTCTCAAAGACAGTTTTTGAGGGTGTTCCTAGAATCATATAGGTTGGAAAAGACCTTCATTTGTACAGTGAGAGTTGTCACTGGTGTCTGTCGGTCAGAGACAACTCTTCATCTTATGTTAATTCATGTGCACAGACTGTAATGATCAGCAGAAAGGCCAGACAACATCCAGTTTTCAAAGACAGTATGGAAAACACAGCGTTCAGGACGTTAATGCAAAATCCCGACTGTATTAAAATCACGAACAGCACAGAAACACTCCTACAACGCCACACAATCACTCGTGAGCTCCCCTTGCTCTCTCTCGGCTCCCCGAGGGACTGGGGTACCCGTCCCGTGCCCTGGCACCGCCTCTGCTCCCCATGGCCCCGCGGGCTGCCCGGGCGGGGTGCGGGCGGCCGGGCAGTGCCCGCCTCGGCGGCCGCTCCCGCTCCGCCCCCGCCGNCCGGGCGTGCGGGGCACCGGGGCTCCCGCGGTGCTGCGCGCCCGCCCGGGCTGGCAGCGGGAGGAATCTCGCCCGTTCCCAGCCGTCCTTCAGGGCTGGACAGAGCCCACGGCCGCCGCTCCAGCTCCCTCCTATCTTTAGTCCCAGCCCTAGGCCCGCCGGGACAGCGGAAAGCGCTCATCCCGCCCTGGGCACGGAGAACTTCCCGGGACACCGCGCTCCGGCGGCGGGCGGTCGAGGCACAGAACGGGGAGCTGGCGCGGCGGTGCCGGAGCGGTGCGGGAGCATTGCCCCTCGCAATGAGGGGCGGCGGGAGGGGGTCTCGGCTTTAACCTGAGATCACAGTCTCGGCTCTTTGCAGAGTCAGCAGAGTGAAGAGTTGGCAAAGCACTGAAGGAGACGGAAGAAAGAAAGGGTAAACTAATGCTCATGGGTAACTCCAAAGTTCATAGCTGACAATTTATAGCTCTGTTACATTAAATGAGATTTTTACCGAGATAATCTCATCAATGAGAATTGCTTAATATAATTGTAGAAGTGGTAGAATTTGCAGACTAAAAGATACCTTTTCACTCACATGGCCATATTCTTAAATTATCAAGCCTTTGGCTTTAAATGTTGAACATTGAACAGGAGTAACAATTGGTTGCTCATTTGTTTAAGTGTTAGCATACTTGGTACGCCAGAAATGTTTTCTTATTAACAAGATTATATAGAAATTGAACATACTTCTGAATAACACAGGGAGAACCCAAAAGAGTTTTGCATGTGGGAGTGGTTATCTTTAGCCAAATCGTCCATCAGTTGGGAAAACAGCACGTGATTGAGCCAATCAGTTCCTGGTTTTTAGAAAAAAAGGTGTAATGGATCACTTCAGATCATGTCCTTTTGGTTCTCTTTGCTTTTGTAGGGCATGGAGAGTCAGGAACTGCCTTATGTGCTAGTTGACTCTGTAGGAGGGAGGCTTGGAGTATATGAAGACCATCTTGGATTTCTGAAGAAACATTTTCATCTCATCACCATGAAAGAATATCTTGAAAACAAGACATTTCTCAGCAAAAAGATCAGAGCTATCTATGTGTGGTATCACAAACCAGCTATTAATGAAGAGCTGCTCCAGAGCTTGCCTAACTTGAAGGTAGTTGCAAGTGCTGGAGTGGGAATAGATCACTTGGACCTGAAACTCCTCTCCAGCTATGGCGTGAAGGTGGCCAATACGCCATTTATTGTTTCCACTGACACTGCAGACATGGGGATGGCTTTGTTGCTGGCATCTTCCAGGAGACTTGTGGAAGGTAGTAACTTAAATGGTCTTAGTTTTTTCATAGAAAAATGACTTCAAAACATGCAGAAAATGTGTGCTGATGCAAAAGTAAGCTTAACACTAGAAATACAGGAAATAGGGGCAAAGGAAGAAGTTAAGATAAATCTGTCTTGTTGACAATAACTGGCATCCTATTTCCAAACTGGCATATTGGCAAGGTAGAGTTGTTCCTTCTTTGGACAACTCTAAATTCAGGCCTCTTCTCCCTCAGCCCACAGCCACTTATTCATTGTAGTTGTTCATTGCAGTCTTGTTTTTCAAGTTGCAATAAAAGGGGATTAAAAGAATGTCTTTTCAAGGAGGTTTGAAGCCTGTCTTTGCCAAGCTGCCATGTATCTGAGTCATTATGAACAAGCTGTCCAGAAATCTGCCCACCATGGTCTGTGTTTCTTTTCCCTGCCAGCCTTGGTGTATCTGCAAGGAGGCTGGGAATCAGATGGCCTTACTGCTGCTTTGGCCTTACCTCCCTTGCTTCCTTTCTTGCCAAAGAGAGGCTGGGTATGTTTCTCTCCTGAGCAAGAAATCAGTGTCAGCAGTCCTGTGTACAGTGCAGCATTACTCATTCTTGTCCAGAAACATGATGACAATACATTACTGCTCCTGTGCTTCTGCCTAGTCCTACCATAAAAAGTGTGTGTGGGGGGGGAAGTAACCAGATGCTGGAACATCCCTTAGATTACATAATTCTTCTTTTGCTCTTCCAAGGCCATGAGATGGCAGTCTCCCCTGACACAGAGTATTTCCCTGTTGACTGGCTGGGGGTTGAGGTTTCTGGAGCAACCCTTGGGATCCTGGGAATGGGCAAAATTGGTTACAAAGTGGCTGAAAGAGCCAAAGCCTTTGAAATGAAGATTTTGTACCACAACAGAAATCAGAGGTAAAGTTTGTTGCAGTTCTAAGGCAGCTCTATTTTGTCACTGCTTTTATGTGTTATTTGTGCTTTTCACTGTGCTTTCACTTTTTACAGTGCTCTTTATTTTAAGTGGCAAAGTACATACACTTTTATGTGTTGTATTCCAAGATGGTCATTAATTTCCCAATTTATACAGAAAGAAAGGAAGGAATGGGAGAGATATACCTCACTGTTCTCCCTGTTAGTTGGGGCTCCTGACCTCTTCCTGCCATGGTGGTGACATTGCAATGGACTGGAAAGGAGAAAACTGGGAGGACTTAACTACTGTGATTTAGGTGACACAGGGATTCAGGCAGAGACATCTCACCCTTTCAAAGCCACGTGGCAAGAAAGGGCCAGGCTTGCCAGTCTGTTTGCTGTCTTCTAGATGAGGTGTATGTGCCCTGTGCCCCTGTGCTCCCATCAGGCCCATTCCATTCTTTTCTTTTGTGGGAATTTGATGAGCCAGCCACCCTAGTCCTGATACAGATCAAGTGCGCGAGCAGGTCCTGCAGCGTGTGGTTTCAGTGAATCAGCACTGATGCGCAGCACAGTCAGGCTGTCGCTGACATAGATTTGGGAAGATTTAAACCCTGCCCTGTCTTGTATGTTTCCTCAGTAATTTTCACATTACTTACTTAAATTACTTAATTTTCACAAGACATCAGTCTTGCTTTTGGGTAGGAAAAGAATCCCCATTATTAGCAAAAACTGTGACACAAATGCATTTGGTTTGTCATTTATTCAGTGCATTTATGTGATACCCATTTCTTACTTTCCATCCCCACCATACTGCGCATTTGTGTACAGTTCACTTGGTATTGTGGGAAATAGCTTGATTTTTTTTTTTTTACTGAGTTTCAGACAAGCATCTAACTGCTTTGCACTACACAGCAAAGATAACAATAAAGAAACATTTTCTCTACTGGTGATTTGATATTTCCCTTGTTTCTTGCTACTGCAGTTTAATTTTGGGATTTTCCCTTCAGAAAAAAGGAAGAAGAAAGTGCTGTTGGAGCTGTTTACTGTAAGAAGATAGATGATTTGCTCCAGCAGTCAGATTTTGTGTTATTGGCTGTGAACCTAACTCCACAGACACACAAAATGATTGGAAAGAGGGAGCTGGAGCTGATGAAACCCACTGCTACTCTTATTAATATCAGCAGAGGTAAGGTGCAGAATAAACAAAACTGCATTAAAGTTTGGTGGCATGACAAGTCCTGGGAAAACCTCTAATATAGAGTCTGTCCCTCTGAAATTTTCCATAAATGTTCTGATTATTAGTTTATTTAGACACCCATGGTCATATCTCAGTAAAATATTTACGTGTTCCCTTAATAATGAGAAAGTAGGTCTCTGAAATGTTAGTGACCTTGGAGTGTGTGAAGCCCATGTGTATTTATATATCTCCTACTTAAGCCTTTTATTTATTTAATACAGTGTTGTTGCTCACACACATTAGGGTGGCACAGCCTACTCTGAGGCCTGGCGCTCTGTTTCATTCTGCTAATTCCCTGATGCACATACCCAGGCTTCCCACTCCCACTCCACCACACTCCACTGCTGCTTCTGCACTGTGACCATAGCCTGCCCTGCTGTTTGCCTGACCACTGCACCCAAAAGAATACTGAGAGGACAGTAAGAGAATATGAAAATAAACATATCCTTCTTACTGTAACCCAGGTCTGATAGTGGATCAGGATGCTTTGGTGGAAGCCCTTCAAAACAAAGTTATTAAGGCAGCTGCTCTGGATGTGACATATCCTGAACCTTTGCCAAGGTAGGACATGTATTTATGTTAAAAATAAAAGGGTGTATGTGTGATGTTCAAACTGAGTAAAATTTTGTGAGTGCATGAGAAGTTGCATCATTTTGTTAGTAGGAGTACATGAGGTATATACACTGGTCCTGCTGAAACCATGTCCCTAATCCTGTTCCAGCCAAATAAAATTCACACTCACTCATTTGGAGGATTTGTTGCATAAAACCCCACCAAGCTAGGCCGCACTTTGAACTCCTCTGAATATGCTTGGGTCATGCAATTAGGTTTTGTTTTATTTTTAATTATTATTTTCCCTAGCGGCCTGCAATACTGATGAAATACTGATGAATGTGCTGTGAGTGACTAGTTCAGCATTTCTTTTCCTCTCCCAGGGATCACCCCTTGTTGAAGCTGAAGAATGTTATAATAACTCCTCACATCGGAAGTGCCACCAAGAAGACGCGCTGGGTTATGATGGAGGAAATGGCAGAGAGCATAGAGGCAGGCCTGGCGGGTCGTCCTATCCCGCGTGAGGTGCTGCCCTAAAGCAGCTTGCATTTAGGATTAATGCCATCAGTGCAGAAACAGCAACTTGATCACTTTTTGTGTAATTATTTCGTGTAATTTCGTGTTGTGCAGATAAAATATATAAATCACGGGTTCAATTTATTTAAATACCCAGCAGCAGTTCTATGTGGAAAACTGCAGTGTTTTATCTTGATCGTCAATGGAAAACTCCAGAGCACAGAGTCTTGCCTCAGTGTAATTTACTCTCCTCGCATCCCCTTACAGCTGTCCGCCGATGCAGCAGCGTATTGAAGGACACGTAAATCGTGTTTTAGAGGGACCGTCCGGCACGGCCGGCGTGTCGGAGCGGCTCCTGCCGCCGCTCCGGCAGCAATCCCGGCCCTTGGGTGCGTGCTCCCGCCGCGGGCCGGGGCGCCAGGGTCTGAGCGTGTGCGAGCCCTGCCCAGCCTGAGGGCCGCTCGGCCTCTCTCCCTCCTTTCCTCTCTCCTTCCTTCCCTCTCCGGGACCGGCCGGGACACCCCCAGCCGCGGGCCCGGGCCGGGCCTCCGTGCCGACAGGGGGAGCCGCAGCCGGAGGCTGAGCCGCAGCCGGAGCTGAGGTGGGAGCTCCCCGGGCCGGGCCGGGCCGGGGCCAGGGCAGCAATGTGGGGCGCCCGGGTGGCCGCGGTGCCGCGGTGGTGCCGGGCCCTGCGCAGCTCCGCAGCCCTGGGCGGCCCCAGGAACTTGCTGCGGAAAATGCTCCGCAAGAATAAGTAGGTGCGGGGCCCTGCCGGGGTGGGTTGTGGGCGCTGGGGCAAGGGGAGTCAGAGCGGCTGTGGGGCTCGGGCCCTCCCGCGGCCCCGGTACCGCGGAGGAGACAGAGACACCGACGCCGAGCCGCCGATCTGAGCTGGTCGGCAGCGGCTGAACATGTGCCCAGGTGGCCAAGGCCAGTGGCCCTGGCCTCTGTCAGCAGTAGTGTGTCCTGCAGGACCGGCCACTGATCGTCCCTCTGTGCTCTGGCCTCGGTGAGGCCACACCTCGAGTGCTGTGTCCAATTCTGGGCCCCTCTGTACAGGGAAGAGATTGAGGTGCTGGAGCGTGTCCAGTGAAGGGCAGCGGCGAAGGGTCTGGAGCACAAGTCCTGTGAGGAGCAGCTGGGGGAGCTGGGGGGTGTTCAGTCTGGAGAAAAAGAGACTCGGGGGGAGGGACCTTATCACTCTCTACAACTGCCTGAAAGGAGGGTGTAGCCAGGTGGGAGTCGGTCTCTTCTCCCAGGAAACAAGTGACAGGACGAGAGGAAACGGCCTCAAGTTGCACTAAGGGACATTTAGATTGTATATGGGGAGAAGTTTCTGCACTGAAAGGGAAGAATGGTCAAGCAGTAGAATGGGATCCCCAGGAAAGTGGTGTAATCACTGTCTCTGGAAGTGTTCAGAAAACGTGTAGAAGTGGTGCTTACAGACATGGTTTAGTGCTGGACTTGGCAGTGCTGGGTTAACAGTGGGACTTGATGATCTTAACCCTGTTTTTGAACCTTAATGATTCTCTGAATCTAAAGAAACTTGAGAGCTGTTCTTTTCCACCCCCTTCCCATCTATGTGCAGCTTCAGCTGTGGGTGGGAAGCGTTGTTCCCTGCACCCCAGCTGTGAGGAGAGCTACTTGTATGAAAACCTGGTGTCCTTTCAGGCAGGTGGAATATTAATTACACAGGGAATCCTTATTTCTCTGAGCTACTGAAAGATAAGGCTGATTTCCTTTCCTTTTCCCAAAAGAAAGAAGTTCTGGTATGACAGCCCTACCCTGGGATCACAGACGGTAAGTGCAAGCTCTGAAGGTGATATGTTTATTTGTGCCAGGGGGAACAGACTTATGTTTCTGCCATTGATTCTAACTTTGAAGCATTTTCTGATGGAGAAATAGCAGGATTTTGTGAACAAAGAGTAGGGCTCCAGTCTGACTGTGACAGGATTGCCATTTGGCTTCCCATGGCTGTTTCCTCTTCTGTACTGATCTTTCATCCTTGCCAGCATCAGTGCTCTCTGGCACACTCCTGAGTACTGATCCAGATTAAAAGTTCTATGAACTTAGTTTAATGAAAATTTTTTTAATGTTTGTTTTTTCAAACAAGCAAAACTTTTCAGTCAATACATGCTGTATTTGAGAAAACAGATCTATGGAGCTTCATAACTTCCTACAAAATACAAAAAGAACTTTAGAAACTTTGACTGTAGTAGACATGTCAAAGATTTTGTGAACAGAAGTATTCTTTATTGAAACACTTCATACGTAGGACCTATATAAAGTCATCACATCTGCAATAATGAAATAAGAGCAAAATTAGTAAAGTGCATGAAACTGTTGCCTAATACAAGTGTGTAACTACTGTTTAATGTGTTGTTTGTTTCTTTTTATAGTTGTATAAACCAACCAAGTTGGACTTTTTAATGAAAAATGACCTTACAAAAACAAGGAAAGAAGACAATGTGCGCTGCAGAGTCTTGAATGGTCTTATTCATAAAGCTGTGTTAGAGATGGCGACTACCTGTGAAGTCAGTCAAGAATTTTATGATCTCAAGCTGGAAATCTGCAAGGCAAGTGCCAAAGCTACAGTTTGTGCTGAGCCACTCTGATTACATTGTGAGGTTGGCATGGACGTGCCAGAAGAGCTCCCCTGGGTGTTGTGATGTGTGCCAAGAGGAGTTTTACTGCATTGCTTCTGATGTGGCAGAGTGCAGCAAGATCTGGCACTGGAGTACACACGAGCAGAGCTTTGCCACTGTTGTACCTGGCTTAGGACACCTTTGCCTCTCTAATGCAAATGCAGCTCAGGGCAATTAAATGATGATTCTCCTGATACTACTTTTTTTTTTGTTACTCAGACATAAACTCTTTGTCTTGCCCTTTCAGAAGGAGGAGCTTGATTTTACTAACATAAGTGTATCTTTCCAAGGGTCTGTTCTTCTTGCAGCTGTGTGAGAGTTATCACTTGCTTGTGTCACTCCCCAGCAATGTACTGGCAGAAGACCTAAGTGATGCATGAGATTAGTTCAAAAAAAAAGGGCAAGCCTAAGAAAATGTCATTGTCAAGCCAGATCTGAGAAAGAATTGAGATTTGTATGTAATTGTATCTAGCGGTGTCATAATTTGTGGATTTGAAAGGGATGTTAGATTTCTGATGCAGGAACTAAGTCAGTCTCTGCATTCTTGTTTGTTGTCTGCAGTTTTTATCTTCTACATTTGCTGTTCTGTAAAGATTAAATTATACCAGTGTTTGGTTTAAAATCTTGATGGACTTAAGTTTTGATATTAGAAGCATGGAAAATGATACCTCATAGCTGCATCTGTGACAAAAGGGTTGTCATTCATGACTAAAATAGATGTTTTTTCCAGCTGAATTCATTCTGTTGTCAGACAAGTGTTCAAAACTACGTGGGCAAGATGAGTCTTTTGGCTGTATAGGTGCAGTATCCTTCACAGAGTATTTGTGTCTCTCTAGGGCTTTGAGGATTGCTTGTGTCAGATCACATGTCTGCATGTAAAAATGCTGGCTGGTGTGGGCAAGACAGTTCTTTTAGGAGGCATTGCTGTAAATTAAACAACTTAAAATGTGAGAGATGGAAAGAAACAGCCTTCTTCCCAATACAATACAGATTTTATAGCTGCACAGTGTTTGTGCTGCACTGGGATGTGGCTGGGCATAGATCAGTCCTGATTTACTCATGAACTGATTCTGGTCTGATATCATCACTTCTGTTACCAAATGACATTTTCTGGTAGGCTTTCTGCAATCCATCACAGACTTCATTGTATATGAAGTGTGTGTGTATATATATCATTTTAAAGCCAGATTTGCCTTTTCTGTAGGTGTCCCTGTCATCCAACTTTTCAGCGTGCCGTGTGTACTGGAACCCTGTTTCCACTATGGAGAAGGAAAGTTACATTGAAAGTGTGCTGCGAAAGAGCGCTCCACGTATACGGTACTGCTGTGGGATAGACAGGCCACTTCCTACATCCAGAGCCATTTCTTGAGTACTTCTGACAGTCTAGACCTGACCTATTGGGATGCCTTAGGTTTTTAGATACTTGGAGTAGAGCATCTCCTGTGATGAGCCTCACAGGGAAGGGTGGGTGTGTCAGACTGGCTGTGTGATCTTTTGCTGGAGCACAGCTGGCTTTTTTGGCTTCTCTGCTTTCCCAGGGCAGGAGTGGGCCAAGCAGAAAGCAAGAGGAGTGTGGACAGGTCTTACTCCAGTGTCCTGGTGGTGGTGGCTTATTACAGTGGATCCACGATGTTTGTATGTCTGAGATGTAACACACGACAGAACTCCTTTCTGGTCATCAGACAACAGCTTCGTTTATTGTGTCTGGCACCCTTTTATCCCATTCCAAACTCCCGGGTCGAGACAGTTCATTGGTTTATCTGTGTGCCCCCAGACTCTGAACCAATAAGATGCCTGCGTCCTAGGAGAGCTCCCATTGTCTGTGAGCTTCTGTCAGTCAGCCCAGAGGCTGCTCCGTGGGGCTGAGCTGAGCTGCTTATTATGAGTTGACTAATACCACTGCAGCAGTGGCTGGCCAGGCTGTGTGGGACAGTAGCCCAGGACGGGATGCTGTACAGAGGACAGCTGCAAGGATCTCCTTGCAGATTCACTGGGCAGTTCTGATTGCTGGGGATGATTTAGGCCTCCAGAAGGGATGACTGTTATTACAGAAGTTCTTCACAATACTCATACCAAAAAAACCCCAAACTGAGAATGCTACCATGTATTGTGATGCTTTTCCCCATTTTTCCAACACAGACTCTGGTGATTTTTCACTGTATCATTGAGATTCTCTTCCTCCCTTTCCTTGGCTATCCAGCCAGTGTGTTGGAAGTTCAGGACTTCACCCATGTGGCAGGTGGTGTAGAATCATACTTGTAGAGCCATTTCCTTTCTCCCTGTTTCCCTAAGCTGTGTAATTCCTGCTTCAGCACAGTGCTCTCTTCCACTCTTTGAGAAGGAAAGTTGCTGGCTGGGAAGAAGAGATGGGGACCCCTGTCAATCCTTCCTGCAGCTAGCATGTAGGATAAGTTGTCTTGCCCCGCTCTGAGGGCTGTATCCCCCGCTGCTCTTATCCCTACAGAGGGGATAAGGATACCAAATGAAGTGGGGAAAGACCTGTGCCAGACTATGTGTACAGATATGGACAAACATCATCAATATCAGTATCATCAATACGCAGCTGGACCTGGAGCCAGTAGTTTTTGTATGCCATGCATTCAAAGTTGAGGTTCTGCAGTGATGTATTGCTTAGCATCAACCTGAATAGCTCCTCATAAGACTGAAAGTTTTGCAAGCCATACCTTTAAATGTGCAGTACTGCTGGATTTCATTTAACACCTTTTACTTGTCCTGCAGATGATATACTGATGATACTCATGCTGGTGAATGCTGTGTTTTTGCCAGGTATCTTCTGAAGAGTCAGCAGATTGTAGGAAATGTACCCCCAGTAGTATTTATTAAAGACAAAGAAGCTGCAGCTGTAAAAGAGGTAAATCTAATCTTTGACTCAATGTACAAATATAGTGACTTAGCAGAGAACTGATAATTTAGTTGCTCTACCAATTTACATTAAAAATCAGTTTTTCTCTGTAGTTACAAAAATCATTTTAACAAATTATCTTGAGTAAGATTGATGCCTATATAATATGTAGAAGAATTGTAGGCAGTATCATTAGGCCAGTGAAGAATGTTTAAAGAATTAAATTACCATTTTAAGGAATGATATAGGGTTGCCTGGTGTATATGATTATGGAAATGAGGTTGGAGGAGCTGTTTCCCACATTTTAAATGTTCTGTGCTTTTAAGATTCAATTGAATAACCAGTGATTTTTTTTTTTCCCCCATATCTTTTTCCATCTGTGAATTGTTAAAATGTTTGTAGGGAAGTGCAAATCTTTGCATAGGGGATTTAGGCTTGTTCATACTACATTTTTTCCCTTAACTTTTAAAATTGTCTTTACTATTTCATGTTTTCTATCAAGGTGTTGATAGTTTTAACTAGTTGACGTATTACTAGAATACTGATGTTTCCTAGGAATTTGCTGTCATTGGACTGTGTAGCAAGATCTCTAACATAGTGAGATTGGCAGAAGAGAAGGATGACACCAATGAGTAGAATTTGATGAGAAATGTCTCCTCAAGCTGTTGATGTGAACAGAAGTTGAAAAGAACAGGTTCATGTTTCTGTGCCCTGAAGTGCCTTATTATTTATAATAGCGTTACTGTTACAGCCAATTACTGTTATACCCTTATGGGCTCCTGCAGTGTGCATGAGCAGAGCTGGAAGGGATAAAAAGAATTTCAGATTCTCTAGAAATGCAATGAACTGCTTGAACTTTCTGTGATCAGAAAAGTTCTGGGTTTCACAGAAGATAAGTAAAAACTCTCTTTATATCACTTCTATCAGGGAATGACACTGGGGAGCAGATCGATGGATCATTTTCTCCCACTTCGCAGTTCATCAGATTTATGTCAATCACAGATTCAAATAACACACTGAACTTGGTTTTTAAGTATTGTAAGTAAGGGGAAAAAATATCCAATTAAACTCCTAGAATAATACAATGGATTGGAAGGGAATTACTGTAAAGAAAAGCTGAAATGAAATTTCAAACAAGAGAAAATTTTCACAATTACATATAATCTGTAAGCACAGCATGTAATAATGCATTAATAGTGCATTAATAATTTGTAGCATTTACTGGTTAGATTCCATATTAAAAGGGATTTGGGAATTCCATAGTTGCCTGTAAGACAAATGCAAACTTGCAGAAAGCGAGAAGAGGTGAAAAAAAATCTGTGTAAGGCTCTTATGGAAATGGATTTGCAAGACTGAGGTAAGAAGAAATAAACCAAAAATTATATATGTCAGACAATCCCTAGCCAAGGGTTCATAATGCACATAAGGCAAAAAACTTTGTAGGAATCTCTGGATCCACTATTTGACAAAAACGCCCCAGGCAAGAAGTATAAGCAATTCCATATAAAAGAAGGAAAAGACTGTTTTAAAGTGGTTTTGCTTAATATTCCAAACATAGAAAAGATCATATTTGCTGTTGGATGCTTGTCTGTTTCTTGTGTAGATGGGAGCAAAGTAGATTTAAACAGGATCCTTAAAATGTGAGGCCTTCCTGTGTTTACAGGTCGAGGACTTACTGGCAATTGCTGATTTTGGACCTCCAGAAGAAGAAGATACATCTCAAAATGATTCAAGGTGGGTCTTTTTGGTTCAGAATTGTACAAGTTTTCATTGTCTGTTTTCATCTCTGCTGGCCAACTTAAATTGGGTATTATTTGACATAAGAGAAAGTATATTTTAATTAGGT
Source organism: Hypocryptadius cinnamomeus (assembly GCA_013400635.1). NCBI lineage: Eukaryota > Metazoa > Chordata > Aves > Passeriformes > Zosteropidae > Hypocryptadius > Hypocryptadius cinnamomeus. The sequence continues at coordinate 89,266 of VYZP01027159.1, forward strand.
GTGTACATTGTTACTTGCAGACCTGATACTTGTTCTGGTACTAATATCTTAGATTTTATGAGTGAAATATATGTAGAACTTATAAGATTTCAAGACTTGATGTGTTGATGGTAATCAAAATCTTAAAAATGCTCTGCAGCAGTAATATTTGTTTCTTGCTGGTAATTGTCTCATGAGGATGAAAACGGCATTTACCAGTACTGCTTTACTTGTCCACTTTTTTCTGATATAAGTTTGGTTTATTATACATGGATTGCAAGTTTACTGAAACATCTCCCTAAATTAATTTAACATTCTTCTGTGAGGGATTTTTAACCATTGAGAGATAGGGCTGAACAACCTATTGGGATAGTGGTTCTGTGAACTGGATGCTCTCAAAGCCAGCAGCCTTTGCATCCGTGTGCTGTAGTCTGTTGGTAGAAATTCCTTCTGTGCCTCAGCATCTCACAGGATGGTCCATCAGGTGTGAATCAGAAATAGCTTTCTGTGGGAAGTCATTCCTGTGACAGATTTCCCAAAGGGTACCTAACACCTTACTCTGTGTCTTGGGGAAATAGTCAAATCCAGCATAAGGTGTCACATCACTCTGATGTGTTTTAGACAGAGGATGCTGCTTCTCACTTCTTGGAAGAGCTGGGAGAAGTCTTAACTTCCTTGGATCTCCCAGATACAGTGCTCACCTAGGTACATTTTTTCCCAGGGACAGGCAGTTTCATCTGGCATCTTGTTGCTTTATTGGCTTTCTCCCATTAAATCTGTTGACACAGACTGTCCTTGGACACATGATATGGTGGTATCTCTTCCTTCGTAACGTGAGGAACACAGGGCATTAATAAAGTTAAACTGAAAAGTCCAGTTTATTTCTGTATTACTCAAGTTGTCAAAAATAGAAATATATGTGGGGAAAAAACCCAAGCCAATACTTGTTTTCTTTCCCACAGTAAACTCTTCCCTTCAACAACTCAATCTTCAGATTCACCCATGCGGTCTAATCTGTTTGGTGTTGATCATGAACTGCTGAATAAACAGATAATGGACTATAAAAAAATGAAAGCATCAAGACATGTAGAAAACATTGTCTGGACAGAGAAGCAGCAGCAGCAGCTTTCTAAGATTCAAAAGAAAATGAAAAAGAAAAAAGCAAGGAATCCTCCTGATGATGATGATGTTACACCACAGGAACACTTACTGGACCAATACGAAGCTGATTACTGGGACGATAACACCAAATCAGCCTCAGACTATGAGCTGCAGGATGAATTACAGGAAGAGGTGGATGAATTGGATGTGGATGATGACAAAACTTTAACTCAGCCTACTGGTAAAAGGAAATGAAGTGAAAAAGCCACTCCCTTCAAAATGTAGGCTGCCAATAAAAAAAAGAAAAGACTGCCATAGCTACTGAAAGATTAATTTTGTATGTGTTTACCACTTCCTCATTCAAACGAATAGATTTGCCACATGTGAGCAGGTTTGCTAGCACAAAGTAAGAAAAACTGCCATTACTGACATTCTGTTAAGCAGCTTTCAAGCTGCTGCAGTTGAGGGACTTGCAACCAGAAAGCAGTTTTGAAACAATAAAATATACCTATTGGAGCTCTGAGTTAAAACTTCTTGCAGTTGTGCTGATTATTTCTAATAAAATTATGGTTTCTATATTGCAATATTTCTTTTAATTATTATTAATGTTTTTTAGTGACCTGTATAAAAGTTACCACTAATGGTAACTTGTTATTCTGATGGTGCTTGTTGTTCTGATATAAGGAAAGGAAGAGGGAAGCAAAATAATGACAGTGGTGTTCAGCTTCATCACGCAGAGACATGGACAGGGTCTTCTCTAGAGAACTAGTCTAATGGGGGAACACTTTCTACAAAAAACATCCCAATGATGGCCAATGAAGTTACAACCCTGAAAGAAAATAAAGTTATAGTTGTGCAAGAGGAACTGCATCAGAAAAAAAATTGAGAACTGCTCATCCATTGGGTAAAATCAGGCAAAACACTGTGACTTAGAAAATGTATGAAAAGCAGCGAAAGAGCAGCAGGGAAGAATGTTCCAGAAACTGAGATCTGAAAATGAATAGGGAATCATATAAAAAGTGAGAATAAAACTTTCTGACTCAAAGCACATAAAAAATAATAGCAAGAGTGTATAAAGTCAGAAGGCTGCAAGCTTCAAAGAAATTACAATGAACAAGGTAGTAAAAAAGAATTCTACCAGAAATACAGAAAATGTAATTCCAGTAGTTAATGGAGAGGTAAAGAAAATCAACACAGGGGAGGTTGCCCTACAATACAGCGGAATCACAGAATGGTTTGCGTTGGAAGAGACCTTAAGGTCATCAAGACCCAAGCCCCTTGCCATGGGCAGGGACATCTTTTGCTGGACCAGGTTGCTCAGAGCCCCATCCAGCCTGACCTTGAACACTTCCAGGGATGGAGCATCTTGGACAAGCTTCTCTGGACAGCCTGTGCCAGTGCCTCACCACCCTGACAGAACAATTTAAAACTTAGGACTTGTCCTATCACTACACTTAAAGAATACTGCAATCATCATAGTCAATGCAGATGCATTAACAAAAAAAAAGAAAAAAAAAAAAAAAGGAAAAAGAAAAGTCCAGTTTAAATAATTTAGTATCCGGTAATAAGGTCACCTGCCCAGCAGATGAAGGGAATGCAGTGGGTGTGGTTTTTGTGGGGTTTTGTAAGGCTCTTGGTACTGTATCTCACAGCATCCTTGGGGACGAATTTTCCAGCTGTGGGATGAGTTCGTGGTGCACTGGGTGAAGATCTGGCTGAAGGGCAGAGCTCAAGGGTTGTGATGAACAGAGCCCCATCTGGCTGGTGACTGGTCACCAGTGGTGTTCCTCAGGGCTCCGTTCTAGGGCTGGTTCTGTTCAATATATTTCTCGATGATGTGGACGCAGACTTGAATGCACCATTAGCAAGTTTGCTGATGATTCCAAACTGGGAGGTGCTGCTGGTGCTCCTGAGGGACAAAAGGCCTTGCAGAGGGATCTGGTTAGCCTGGACTATTTGGGCAAACATCAGTGGCATGAAATGGAAAAAGGATAAGTGCCAGATTCTGCACACAGGAAGGAGTAATGGCAGGCAAAAGTCTAAACTGGATGAGGAGTGGCTGGAGAGCAGCCCTGCAGGAGGGGTCTGGGGGTGCTGGCAGGAGGCTCGACAGGAGTCAGCAGTGTGTGCCCAGGCAGCCCAGGGGGCAAACCATGTCCTGGGATGGATCAAATACAGCTTCACCAGCCACTTCAAAGAAGGGATTATCCTGCTGTACTTGGTGTGGCCTCACCCTGAGTGTTGTGTGTGCTTCTGGGCCCCACAATTTCAAAAGGATGTGAAGGTCCCTGAATGAATCCAGAGGAAGGCAGCAAAGCTGTGGAAGGGGCTGGCAGTGTTCTGTGAGGAGCAGCTGAGGACACTGGGGTTTTCTTGTTTGGAGAGAAGGAGGCTGAGGGGCAACCTCACTGGCCTGTACAACTGTCTGAGGCAAGGAAGGAGAACAGGTCCCTCTTTCTCCCTGGGACTCAGTGCCAGGTAATGTGGAAATGGCTCAAAGCTGTGCCCCTCAGAATAGGTTCACACTTGACATGAGGGAGCATTTCTTTATCCAGTGGGTGATCAAACCCTGGAACAGGCTTCTGAGAGAGGTGGTCAATCCCCCAATCCTGTCAGTATTCAAAAGACATTTGGACAATGCCTGTAGCTATAATATTTTATGAAAAATCCTATTGCCAGGATTTTTCCCCTGAGAGGCTGAAGAGCCTCAAGAGAAGAATGTCAACAATAATTATCTGCTGCTGTGGAATGCAACAGGTGCTTTTTCGATTGGTCCATGTGGATTGTTTCTACTTGATGACCAGTCATGATCCAGCTGTGTGGACTGTCTGAGCAGTCACAAGATTTTGTTATTCATTCCTTTTCTATTCTTGCTAGCCTTCTGATAGATCTTTTCTCTCTATCCTTTTTAGTATAGCTTTAGTATATAGTATTTTAATATAATATATATCATACTATAATAAACCAGCCTTCTGAAACATGGAGTCAAGATTTCCCTGTCTCTCCCATGTCCTCGTCCCTTGAGGTCCCACTCAGGACTTCACAGCAACAAATGCCCTTAATACCATGCTTTTTATTTTGGTCAGCCCTGAAGTAGTCAGGCAATTAGACTCTATGATCATCCCTTACAACTCAGCTATTTGATTCAATTCAATTTGGTCCAATTTGGTTTGATTTGATTTGGCACTTGTTGCTCCCTCCTCCTTTCCTTACCACTAGATGCTCAGGATATCTTTGATGACATTTCTTCCCAGCCCTACACTAGAAGAGAGGATGGAATAGGCAGTTGGATGGAATAGGCAGTTGTGTCCCAGCCTGGGCATTGGCTCTGTCTCTTTGTAGAAAGTAGGCATGTACCTTTTCATGGAGGTGAGAGCTGTGGATCACCTCAAGAGCATTTGATCACCCGAACACATTTGCAAAAAGCACATGGAAACTGGTCTTTTTTGAAAGTCTTTTGTGTTTATCCAGTTTAGCTGGGCTTCCACAGGATGGCGAACTCCCATATCTCTGACACCTAGATCAAAGATCTAGGCTTTGAGATCTATCCCTCAGTCAGGAGCAGGAGGTGCTTCAGACTAAATGGTTACAAATTGTTTGATGTGAGCAATACATATTCATTTCCCTGTGGATTTTTTTTTTCTCCTTGTACTCAGCTGTAGAAATACCTGAGTCATTTCTCTTGGAAAAACCTGTTAAAACACAAGAGCCAGAGAACAACAGTGCTCCATCAGAGCTGAGGTCCATCTGGTCCAAAACGCTGTCTCCAAAGTGGCCAACCATCAACATCTACAGGAGAGTGCATGATCAGTGCAGATCTTCTGCCAGGGCCATGGCTGTGCTTATAGGCTGCCCTCCCCTCTCCACCCCCACTCCAACCCAGGGCTCCAGGGGCATGTTCCAACTCAGCCTGAGTGATGCTGTAGGTGTCTCTGACACTGCAGAGAGCTGCTCTCCTGTATAAAACACTCAGATGTGGGTCGTAGCTTGTCATGCAGAACTCTGGGCATAACAGAGCAGAACTATTCTGTCCTGCTCTATTCTATTCTATTCTATTCTATTCTATTCTATTCTATTCTATTCCCTATGCTCATCATGAGTCAAACAACTATGAGACTTATTTTCCTGAAATACTACGAATTTTTCATCTTCAAAAACATGTTCAAGGACACAAATCTGAAAGATTACAAAGGGAATGGTATTTTATTTTTATATCTGAATTTAGGTTATGCAATTTTATTTTATTTTTTGGAATCTGTTTCATAGCTGATGCTTCCAAGCATTAACACAATGCACACGGAGCCAGGAGCAGGCTGGTGCATTCTTCACTTTAGACTGAAAACACATCCCTTGCAGTCTAGCAAAGAAAAGCTACAGAGGCACAAAGAGCAACAGCAGGAATACAGGTCAAGCAGTCCCTGTTTCGTGAAGAGTGAGGAACGAGAAGAATGAAGATTGGTACTGACCACATACAGAACAATAAAGCAAAGAGGTGTGTGGTGCCATGGGATATTATCTAAAGTTGGACACACATTGATGACAAGCACACTTTTTGCCTTCCAAAATGTGCTCCACTGTGCTTCTTGGCCAAGGATGAATGAAATGTGCTCTTGTGCCTGCCCTATGCTTGTATTGTCCTCTGGAAGAGCTGAAAAATGGCAGTAAGCCATTTGGCATCCAAGCTTCTGGATTGGGCAGCAAGCCTGGAACCCTTCCAAGCAAGGAAGGAAGGCTTCCAAAGCTGTTTTCACCAAAAGCAAGTACCCATTGGAAAATGGAGTGATGTGAAGAGCAGAGCTCACTCTTCCTCCAAGCCCACAGTGGGCAGAAGAGTCAGAGAGAGCCAGGGCACCAGTAGTGCCTGGGAAGTGCAAGGGCAGCAGGCAGGAACAGAGCTGTAAGGGCCTGGAGGAGCCCTGGCAAGGGACTGTGCTCAGTGCTGCAGACAAAGGAAAAAAAATCTTCTAGAGACACTTGCTAGCCCACCATGGCAGGGAAAAAGCCTTCCTCCCTTCAGCTGCAGGGCACAAGAGGCCATCTTTGAGGTGCATGAGCAGCCTGGAAGAAAGGGACTGGAGAGCCCTGAACAGTGGTCATGCTTGATACTGAAAGGGAAGGCAAAAAACCCCATAGACTAGTGCCAGTCTGCTCTGGGGAAAACTCCTTCCTGACCTCAGTGCTAGCAGCTGGCAATTCCCTGAGTGTGCCAGCAAGACCTGCCTCTTCAATGTACAGACTGGTCACATCCCCCAGGAGATTCCCAAGCCTTGTTCTCCCTCAACCGGGAGCCATCACTACCCTTTTGGCTCAAGAGCCAAAATGTAGCCAAATGTATTCCATTGGCTGGAATGAACAGTGCCGAGAGACCAGTATGGAAATAACATAGGCTTTGAAAAACAAGGGGGAGGAGGTGTGCTGGAAAGGCTGGTTATTTTCAGACCTAGAACATTTGGATCCATGCCAAAAGCACAGTCAGGCAAATTTCCAAACTGTAAAACAGCCCATTGTTGCTATCACCCTCACATTCTCTTTTCCCACTGAAACTAAGCTGCCCAGTTGGCTGTGTTTATATGGGATCCATCCATAGGGTAAAACTTTCAAAGCTCCTTGGTGACTTAAATTTTTCTGAAAGTTATTTGTGCACCTCCATTCATTGGGAAATGTTCAGAACCTATACAAAAGCCTGGTAAGTCTCTTCTTACTTTAGGATTTAGTATTTTGAGCCTTGAAAGAGGAAGGAATGTACTAGGCTTGTAATTTTCTCTGTTGGTGCCAAAATGGATGTGTACATTCAGACTATGTAAATAAGGGCATATCTTATGGTGGTTACACGAGAGGTGAAAGATAGGGTTTTGGTTTCCTCTGTGTGAACTTTGCAGAGGCATAGAAAGCATGCATGGTTTCCTCACCATTCTTCCCAATACATCAAGGGACATTTGCTACTACACTGTTGATGGTGAGGTTTTCCTTTTGGAAAGAAGTACTGAATTGGTTTGTGTTGTTAAACATAATTTTCCTTGCACTTCAGTAGCTTTTTTCTTTCCTTGGACTTCATCCTTGCTAACTTTCTTGAAAGTGATGACAGCCCTCTCAGCTGTTGTCTTGCCTTGCTAGTTTTCTTCTTATTCCATAGGCCCTCCATGCCCCTACTTAACTACTTCAGTCTTTGTTTGCTTCAGATGGAATTTCTCCTACTTGAACCTGAGGAATGAGAAATGTCCACAGTGGTATAGATGAGTTTTCACCAGGGCTTTGGTGTGTGCCTTTCCTACAAAAATATCTTTCCTGACACACAAGAAGGCATTGTATTTTTGTGTGTTCAGGTGGAGCTTGAGTGGCAGTTTTGGTACCTGCTTGAAAACAGGACTTTGATAGTTGTATTAATCTTAGAAGAAGATACAGAGTATTATAGATGTGAAGCATAGCTCCTTTAAAGGAGAAGTCCCTAGGCAGCTACGTAGGATGAACATTCCAGAGAACTGTGAGGAGGCTGAACAAATGATATGTCTGGAGGACTTTCATGTTAGTAGCTTCAAACACATTCCTGGTTTTAAAAACAGGAACAGAACTGGGATCTTCACAATCACCCCTAGGTGTGTGTTTTGAAGTAATGCTTCCTAAGCATCACCACTCTGCTCCTCCCTTGCTGGCACTGAACCCAGTTGAATCTGTTCAGCTCTGTTAAGGCAAATTTCACAAAACCCACATATTTTCCCCACTTTTCTTGGACACTTTTTTGTCAGCTGTGAATCTGGTGCTGTCTGTGACCTTTACAATTTTCCTGAGATTCCAGCAGCCTTCATCTGGACCTCTCTAGTCAAACCAGTGTGTGGCAAATTATCATGGCAAGATAAAATGAAGATCCTAATCTCGATAAGGCAGTCTTGGAATATCATCTAAATCAGCCTCTTCATTGATCTTCTTTTCAAGCAAAGCTGTAAATTTTAAGAAAAAAATTTTTTGTGCTTAAATTATTCAGAATTTGCTTTGAGATATTGATGAAATCAATCAATTCCTTTTCCAACCCACATATTTTTAGCCAAAACCAGACATCAAGAAGTCATCTCCTTGCTGTCCTACCAGCTGACATGTGTACCTCTCATACTCAATATAAACTTCATCTTTCACAACATATAAGATAAACCTTTCTGTCCACATTAGGAATATGTCAAGACAAGGTGTCTGAAAGGTTGCAAAATTGAATAATCTCTTCAGCTTTTTAGATATTGTGACTTGGATTTACATGTCAGCTTTGGAAGAGGGAGAAGTTTCACAACCATTTTTTCACCTACCCAGCTGAAGAATCTAATTTCCAAGAGCAAGTCTGCCAGTCACCAGTGGTGGGCACTGGCCAGGCTGTCTAGAGGGATTGCAACGAATTAACAGTAAGTGATCTTTATCTCTGGGGGCTTGGTTTGGTTTGGTTTGGTTTTTTTCCAGCAATATTTCAATAAACCTCTGACTGCATACCAGGTAAGGGATTGTTCAGGGTGTTATACAGATAAAACACTCTAATTTTAAATGTGTCTGTTCTCTTATGCAATGGCCAAAGGATTTTCAACCCCAGATATATTCAAATGGGATTATTGTGTTTTTAAAAAGGAACTTAGAATTTTTTCAGAGTGACCATATTTAATGAAAGTGTTAATTATTTTGGACTTAAAGCTGTTACCTTTCAAATGAATAGGAAAATTCTTTTATGTGTGAATAGCACAAATGTATGTGTGCAGTGTACTGGCTGGAAAAAAGAGGCTTTAATTTATTTTGAAGAACTTCAAAACCACTGCACAGGGACTGTCCAAAGTCAGCCCTTCTCAGAATTAGCTGAAATACATTGATTTTACACCTGGCCAATAACAAGGCGTTATTTGCTTGGTTAGGTAATTAAAAAAACCCTCCACTTAATGTTAAATCTAGTGGTGACAAGCCATTAATTATTCTTTTATAGGTTAGTCTGCAGCTCTGTTAAACAGCAATTGGTTTATGTTTTAACTCATCTCCCATCAAATGCCCAGCACAGGAAGATGGGGAAATCCAATGCTGCCTGTCCTTAAAGACTACAATCTGAATACTGTGGTTATATGAATGAATACATACATGAGTTACATTTATTCTCAGAATTTGATAAACAGTATTTCTGAATAAAGAAAAATACTTGCTATGTAATATGTACATAATTCAGAAAGAAGCTATATGATCCTGGTTTATAGCTTTCTCAGAATGCCTGCCTGATGGGGAACATAAGGGAAAGGCTGAGGAAGTGAATAACAATCTGCATGTTTAAATACTTATTTAGCACACAAATTATATGTGACATCTAGCGCTATAGGAAAGTTATTTCCTGGTAAAACTTGAACAAGGAGAAAATAGAGGTGACAAAATACACCCTACTCTTTTGGTATCTTCTCTGGCTTGATAAAGTCCAAAATAATGTAGAAACACTGACATTCTAGTGGACTTAATAATCCTTATTAGCCCTACTGTGTGAACCAAATATGCACTCCTACAGTTAGTAACCTACCTTTGGTGTTGGTAGACATACACCTCTGTACTTCCAGAACAACCTAGGGAAAATTGCATTAAACTTGAAGGATGTTTAGCATTAAAAAGACAAAGATTGGCAACACCTAGTATTTTGTTAAAACCGTTTTTAAATTCCTCTTCTGAAAATAGAGAATATCTGAAAAAAAAAATCAGAATTGTATGTGCAAAGTGTTGGCAAAAGCATTGTGATTCTTTTTTTCTAAGATTTTCTTGTGCAACATTTTCTTGTGATATTATGAAAAGGGGACTGAATAGTATTTTCCAATGGAATTCTTACAGTAGAATATTTGCATCTACTGATGAATAGATTTTCTGCATTACTGTGCAGATGTTATGATTTTTTTTTAAATCAGAGATATTTAATCTCTCTAGACATGCTCTTTTCAAATTTGGCTAAAATGCTTTGATGTAATTGAAACCGAAAATTTCCCAATGATATTTGAAATTGAGAAATACTAAAAATTAATTTTAATACTTTAAAGTGTCAATTAATGTCAGAGATCCTAATTAGTGGGTGGACTTGGACAGATTTTTCATGCTTTTCTAGTTATCTTTCCTTCTCAGCTTGTCTGAATAATTAGTTCCTTTCTACAACATAATCTGGATTTTTAAGATTCATCTTTCCTTTAGTCAAATAATCACATAGTTTAACAGTAATTTTAAGTCTAATCTTCTGTAGGTAAAGCCATCTTGATAAACATTGTTTTGTTTAGCAAAAAAAGTGGTATTGCTGCAGCCAGAATCACAAGTATTTGAGATAAATTTTTCTCTGGGAATCTTTATATTTTTCTCATATAATATGAATATGAATATTGAACTAATACAACTTATTGAATATGGTTACTTTTCACATAACTTCTGCTTCCTTGGCATTGTTCTTTGTCTTTTCTTTGTGCTTTGCTTCTTGGTCTCTTTTTCTTCTTCTAGAAGAGAAGCTCTTCCTTTCATAATGAAAACTTGTTTGAAAAGCTATGACATTCAGTAAAAGTCTTTCTAGACTTCAGTGGAATTTGAGAAGGTCTCCTGCAGGGAGCAGAAGAGTGAGGTTGCAATAGGAGGCTTGGCACATGGTTCCTTTGGAAACTCTTCCAAGGTCTTCTGTTTCTCCAGAATCATGGCAACACTACAACAAGCAAGAAAACACCTTTTTCTGGCAAATTAAACATACAGACTGCAAAAAGAGACCTTGCAACTTCTGCTTGTTGGGAAGAAAGAGTATAAAGTAATTACATTAACCCTTAAACATCTAGAATAAACCAATGAACATGTTCATCAGTCAGTGTTACAGATGATCACTGAGACCGGTATGTGCTGCAGCATCATCTTCAAAAGCAAGAGGACATTACATTAATATAAGCTGATGCAGAAAATGTACTGGAGAGTTGAAGGGAAAAAATATTGGCTGCAAGTTCCTGTAAAAAGAGAGAGCTCCCCTCCATCCTCTTGCACTTCCTCAGAAGAGTCATCTAGGTCAGTACTGGTTTGGGATCTTACACGGGGACCTGGAAGTCACCTATGGAAGTTCATTCCCCTGACTCTCCTATAGGCTCTGAGGAGCCCTTTGCCAACCCAGCTGTTGGCTGTACACCTGCAGGTGGGTGCTCTTTGCTGCCCCTGTTCTGCTTGGAGACAGCTAATGGGAAGAGCTGAAATTGTGAATTATGTGCACAGGAAGGAGAGGACAGGGTTAAGGCACTCACAAGTCTCTGTGACCTGCCAAAGCACTCTCTTGCTGTTGTCACTTCCTCCAGACCTCAACTGCCCAACAATATAAGCAAATATATTACTTAATATGTTACTGTTAGATGTAACCTGTTAAGGCATTGTCATGGTTTGATGCTGGCACAATGCCAGTGCCCCCATGAAAATACACTCCCCCAGTGGCAGCTGTGAGATGTGACCAGGAATAGAGCAAAGCAGGCTCCAGCTTAAGAATAAAGGGGAAAAAAAGTAACTTTATTAACTACAATATATAGAGAAAAAAAACTTCAGAATGAAAACCTTCCAAATACATTCCCCCTCCTCCTCCCTTTCAGATAATCAACTTTCAGTCCATCACCGCCCCTCAAA
>VYZP01027159.1:101159-111936 GCA_013400635.1 Hypocryptadius cinnamomeus
CCGATGCCTCTCTCTGTCCTCCACCCTTCCATTTTGCAGGGCCTTCATCCCCCCTCTCTGCCCAAGGCTCCGGCCTACCTTACCAGGCCGCATGGCCTCCCCTCCCCCACCCAGCTCTGGCTCTGACCTCCTTCACGGACCGGAACCAAGAGAGTTCTCCTGGGCACTCTCTGCTCTTTTAACCCCCTGTGTGTTCTCAGAGGCGATCCATACCTTCAGTGGCCAAACCAGGTGCCAATATTCAAATCCAAGCACTGATTGGTTTGACCACAACCTCCCAAGAAAAAACCTCACTTCCTGCTCAACCTAGGACAGGCATCTAGACAAATATTTAACTCCCATATGACAGCAAACTTACATTCACCAAATTTCTTGATGTCCTCTAGTTGGAGAAGTACTGATCTTCAAATACATTCCCAAAGAAAATTACTAAGCCATCGGATTTGATTGATCAAAGCTATTACTTTTATCTAAAAAACCCTGCTCTTTAAACTTTTTTACTCTTCTTCACATTGTGTGTTTCTGACTTCGCTTCACTCTGTTGTCCCCAAGCCCACTTACTTAACCATTGCGAAATTGTTGACTTGCAGCAAAAGTGAATACAAACATTGTTTGTTCCTCTTAACCTGATCCATTTTTATTCTTCCAAATCCCCTTCTTCAATTGATTTGGCATGTTTCTGCCCTTCTTGGTTGTGGATATTTTGGTTGTGTGGTGGTTTTGTTTGTTTGTTTGGGTTTTTTTGTTTGTTTGTTTTTTTACGAGGGAAGGAATTTGAAGCCTGGTCACAGGTTTCACTTTGAAAAGTCTTAGGCATGTGCTGGTGGCTGATGAACCTACTTCCAATGTCTACAGTTCAATGCCAGTCCCACAATGTGAAAATATGACTTCCTTTCCCAAGTGAAGGAGTGCCATGATTTAAACATCACCCAGTTTTGCTGAGCACACTGCAGGATTTTGGCAGCTGGGAATAAACAGGTAACAGATTTACAACTAAAGTTATTTTGTAGGTACATTTAATTTGCTCCCGTTATAAAGTAGCTCCCGTTTTTACCACCTGATAGAAAACACTTTTGGTTGATCTCAAAAGTCATCTGGACATATCCTGGGCAACTGTCTCCAGCTGGCTTAGGAATGTGGGGTTGGATCAGATAGCTTCCTGAGGTCCTTTCCCACCTCAGCTCTCCTGGGGTTCTGTGAAAATGAGGACATATCCCGCAGTTTGGCTGGAGTGTTCAGCCATGAAAGACTCTTTCACAAATGTTTTCTCTTAACCTTTCGCTTAATCTCTTTAACACATTGAAACACTTTGCAATTATTGGGTCTGTAGCAATGGAAGTCTAATGTTGTTGATTATGTGGGAGCCATTGGGCCTTTCCACACTGGCAGAGCCACGTTCAATTATTTTACTTCATGAACTATTAGACAGAATTTAATACCTTTATTTTAAATGCTACATTTAAACTAAGTGGGACGTATTCCTCCTTGCACTGTGTAGAAACAATTTTTTATGTTGTGGTCCTATATCTACTATGGATAATTTATCTTTCATGCATGGCTGCCCTTTTTTCTGTAAATGCTTTTACCTACAGCCTTACTGTGTATACACTGAAAGTGCTGAAAGGACACAGCTAAGGAATTTACTAACAGAAAAAAAACCCAACTAATTGCATTTCAATGTACTTATTGGGCTGTTGACTGCAAAGGTAAATAACTTTTGTAGCCACTGCTGAAAAAAAAACCAAAAAACTTTTCTGCCAAAGTGAATGTTTGATTTGTATTACTTTTTGAGAAGATGCCAGTCAGTTTGCTGCTGTGGCCTTCACAGGCGTTGAGTGTGCTGGCCAACACACTGACCTGCGTGTGAGCTGTGTGTAGACCAACAGTGAAGTTGTATGGCTGCCCAGGCCCATGGCAAAATCCCCTTTGGCTTCCATGGATGTGTGTCTCACTCACATGGTGAACTCTTAGGGAATCTCTAGTTGAAGTCAATACTTTGTGAAGCCTTTGGGAATGGCCTAAGCAAAGCCAGGTTGCAGGGAGAAAGTCCCGATGTGCCAAGGATGGGATCCAGCATGGTCATATAGGGTCTCTTGCCATGACTGGCCTCCTGCTGGCTCTGGTGGCAGGGCCACATCAGGGGTCTTGGTGGTGGAGAGCCACCCACCCTACTGCTGTGGCCGGTTGTCTTGGTCCTTGTGGTCCGGCTGTTGCCTGCCTGCACAGGGGATTGGCTCTGTTTGCATCTTGTGTCCATCAGAAACCATCCACCATCATGGGAAGAGCAAGAAAAACTGCGTTAGCAGACGTGGACACATGAAGACCTCTGGTAGACAGAGCTTGCAGCGAGGTGTCTTCCATCACACCTCAGAACCTTCCAGCGCCACGGGTGTGGCAATGCCATGCTCCTGGATGGCGTCACCAGAGGGGCCCTGTGCCCGGGCAGGCCCTGTGTCCCTTCTGGCCCGGGCATCGCCTCCTGGCCCAGCCCTGCCATGGCGCCAAGGTGTGTGAACCCCGCCCCCAGGAGCGCGGCCAATGGGGAGCTTTCGCGCCAGGCCTCGCCCAGCCCCAGTGGCCAGCTGGGTGGGCGGGGCTTCCAGAATGCAGCAGATGCAAATGAGGCTCCACCCACCCCCATGCGGCCCAGTGCAGGGTGGTCACGTGGCAGCCTCGTGTGATGGGCATGGTGTCATCAGGCTCCTCCCCGGGGTGACGTCACGGCTCTCGCGAGAGCGCTCAGTGCTGCCCCTTAGAGGTGTGAAGGGGCGCAGGTGAGCTCCATGTTGGGCCCCGCCCCCATCCGAGGTCCCGCCTCTAGCCCCGCCCACCTAACCGGGGAGCCAATGGGAGCGCTGACTGAGTCTCTCCCCATTGGCTGGCTGGCTGCCATGCAAATGAGCCTCGGCGTCACTTCCTCTGCTAGATCGAGCGCCATTTTCTCTTTCTGGCGGTCGATGCGGGGCGGGTGGCGCGCGGGCGGCGGGCGCTGAGGGAGGNGCGTGGCCCCGTCGGGCGAGGCGTTTGACGCGGGGATGCTCCCCCGCTGCCTCGCCGCTGCTGCGGGCTGTGAGCAGCTCCTTACCATCGCGCGTCTTCGAGTTGGCTGTTTAATTCCAGGTCGCACTTCAGCGATGGAGTGTCTAAGGAACCAGCTGAATAGCTTGCTTTGAAGTCTGGATGAATAGTTTTAATTGCTTTTAATGAATTGTTTTGGTTTGAAACAGTTTGTGGCAAACTGCGGCGGGGACAGGAGTGACTGACACACGTACAGAAGCAGCATTTCATCACCGGTTAATGGAACCAGTTAATGGGATGCAAAATTACGTAGAATATCCTTGTGGTGCCTCAGCAGTGCATACATGTAGAAAGAAAGTTTATGTATAATGTAAAGAAACACAACCCAATCAATACAAGCCTTGAAAACCATTTGAATGTGCTTGCTTTGTGGTCGAGAGCAGGTAATGGGGAGTTCCAGTTGTCCTGGTTTGTAAATGGAATAAAAGACACGTGTGTAACTCCTGCTGCAGCGGTCCAGAGTCCTGTATGGTCCAAGTTATGAACAACTCACTTTCAGCAGATAAAGTTTTGATGAGTTAATTACTTGGGAGGAGTTGGTTGTTGTCCTTAACAGTCTTCTATTAACCAAAAATCTGTGTTTGTTAAGAACAGTTGTAAAGAGCTATAATGAAATGCTTAAAAAGACTCCTGGGATATTGACTCTATATTCTAGAAATCCTAGTGCTCCTTTTAATAAACTTTAATTTTGATCCAAACAATGGAGTTTCTTCAGCACAATATCTAGAGGAACTGGGTAAGAAATAAAGAATATTATGAGCTGTAATAAGATCTATTATAAGGTATAGTGTATGTGATAAGCTGTAATAATTTCTGTGCTTTGTTTCATGGAAGTTTTGTGAAAAACAGCATCCCCCACAAATTACAGCAAATCTTTAGGAACAAGGAAGAGCACACACAGTTTTGTTACACCTTATGTTTTTCCATTGGGAATTGCTGGATTTGGACTAAGTCTTACTGAGTGCTGGTGGAGCTGGTTTGTGTCTCAACACTTTAGTCCTTCTTCTGAAACCTGTTGCATAGCCCTGGGGGAGGGGTTTCAGCTCTGTCCCCTTTCTGACTTGTTAAGGTTTTGGATTGTCTGTGCTGTGGACCGTTGGGTGCGTTTGTAAAGTGCAAAGTCTTCGTGTCACACCAAGCTGATGAGTGCAGCACAAATGCGGTGGTACTTCCTCCTGGAATAGCTGCACTCAGGGCGTGGCTCTTCTGCTCACATACACATAGGGCTGACAAATCCTGCAGGATTTGAGTGGGCTCCATGCAGATGCTTACATCACCTAGGATGAGCTTGGATCCTGCTGGTACAGGTTCTGGCCAATGCCCAGAAGGGACTCCCAAGGGAGTCAAAGTATTGTGTGAGTTAGTGCTTTAGGAAGGCTCCATGAGTTTAAATGGTGGTGTCCCTTCATGGTAGTGTCCCTTAGCCTCTTCTCACCAGTCTTGGATAGCAGGGACTTGGTTGTGTGTTAATGAACCATCACAATAGTTATTTAAACCACAGTAGCTGTAGTTAGTGATCTAAATTTGCTTTGATATGTTAGGTAAGATGCAGGTTGTTGTGCTGCATCTCAGTCTGTACCATCACATATCTTACTGCTCTTCAGTGTGTGTTAGCAGCTGTTGAATGATGGTTGTCTTGGTGTTGGGCAAGGTGACCTTTTTAACAGGTGTGTGATTTATAGCCATGAAAAGATCAGAATTATTGTGACTCTTAAGAGATCTATGAGTTGAAATGCCCAGAGGTTTCTGATATAGCTGGAGAAAGAAGAGTTAAATTTTTTTCTTACCTGAGATTTCGATTAAGTTGCCCTTGGATAGAAATTTGAATATAACAAGATAAAGAGAAACTACTTTGTTGACCAGAACTGCTCTTTGTAAGTTTTATTGGAATATATTTTAAATTACAACAGATTAAACAATGAACAAGAGTAGCATCCATTCTATTTAATTGACTTTTTCTTTAGGAAGCTTTCTTCCCTCTCCCTCCATAGGTTGGATAAGCTTTGATGGTGCTGATGTGCTTGTAAATCTGGGTAGGTCTCTTTCAGAAGGCAGAGATAAGAGTCCAAGAAATGAAACTGACCATGTAACGTGTGGTAGCAGATACCCAGGTGTGACTTCTTAGAAGATATGTAAGCTTACCAGAAACAAAATAAAATTGATGAGGGTAAAATTTGGTATGGCTGAGCCAAACTCTCATTCTTTGAGGCAGTTTCTTAGTGCTCCTGTCCTCCTAGCTGCTCTCTGCCATCCAGTGTTCTTGTTCCTTGGGTTCTTGAAAATAGATCACATGCTTTCATTCTGCTTTCAGGAATGAAGCACTTTCTATTGTTTTCTGAACTAATAACTAAATTGTCAACTTCTAATGAGTTTACTATAATGAAAATAATTTGTGGGGACCCTGGGGGGCATTCCCTGGGTTGGGGAGACACAAGAGGCTTCCCTCAGGGGCTGTTGGGACCCCATTGGCTCCTTCTGTGTCCCTGAGCCACTGCCTCCCTATTCTCCTATTGGCCGTCATCCTCATACTGCCCGAGAGCAGGGTTCAGCCCCTACCTCTGGGGAGAGGGAGAAACCAGGACTCCAATTGTGAGCGTGCGGTGGACCCTGAGCATCTCACTGTGTGGCTGAATAAAACATCTGTGGATACCATGCAAAGGCCCCATTTGCTTCCTTAGCCTGGACTTTACTAGCAATATTCTGGCCACAACATCATTTTTTATTGGTGCTTGTCAGTTCTGACAACTGCTGAAATACAAGTTGGTAAACAAACCTTCCAAAATACTCCAACCCAAATATTCCAAATCTGTACATTTTTATAAAGGTCCTATAAAAGGTACCTTTTAAAAAGACCAAAGAGATTTCCAGAATCTCTTTCTCAGTTACTAATGACAGTTACGAGATACAAGTTAGAAAAACTTAAGAATTATTCAATTTCCAAGGCAGATACTATGAAAGGACAAAGTTCCATTAGTCTTTCATAATTTCCCTGCTCAGAGCAGTTCTTTGAGCAACAAGCAAGTGAAGGCCAACCACTTAGGAACACATCTGGAGATCTTGCTACTGTACAGATTATCTGGTGTCTGAAAGGGTTACATTACAGCTGTTTTCTCTGTGGATCTAACATTCCTCTTTTCCTGAAAACTCTAGAAATGCCTGATTATCTAGTTGACTGGATTTTTTGGAAGTATTTGCGTGCCCATTGAATTGCTTGCAAAAGCTTACTTCCTGTAGGAACACAAAAGCGTGGATTGTGTTGTGTGGATATTCCTTCATTTCATGTAAGGAATAAAGCTCTCAATGTGACACTCTGTCACTGGAGGAGGTTGCATGGAGAGGCTGCCTAACCTGACTGGCCAAAACAGAGTGCTCTGGCTGCAGTTAATGGTTGAGCTTGCTTATAGGAAGCTGGACTGGGTGTCCTCTCAGGGTTCCTTCCAAGGTGAATGAGAGTGGTTCTAAGAAGTAGAATGAATAGGAGCTTGGCGTTTTGTCATGACTTCTCAGTTTGAAGAGGTGCAGTGTTAGTGGTTTTCCTTTTTTGTTGTAATGCAGAGAAATTATAATGCAAGGTAGTTACTTTGAAAACTGGTATCTTTGTCTACCAGGATACTGCACTTTAGGCTAGTTATAAAATAGTTCAGTACTGCTGGAAGAGTTGCATTTGTGATCTTTGAAAAGTCAAATGTACTTAGTTGGGTGTTACAATCTATGGTAACAAATGCAGAAATGAAACGAACCCGTAGTGTTGAATAAAGCTCCACTGTGTATATCATTATGGAGAAGTTATCTGAAGAAGCAGCAAACAGGAGTAGCTTGATGGCTGAAATGCCTGAGCAAGAGTTGGGTGGCCTTCTTAGAACAGAGACATCAGCTGCTAAAATTATTCATTTATTTTGCTAAAAGCTTGCCTTGGTTCTGTTTAAGAAGTGGCACTAGTCTGAAAACTCAGTGGGTTATCTGGTTTTTTGGAAACAGCAATTAAAAGCCGTGAAGAATAAATTTTTGTCTTTTAGACGGGCAGCACAGTAAAATGATAAAGACTCTTGGTAACCCTCGTTCAGTTTAACTGTAGTCCTTTCATGTTGAATTTGCTGATTAAGAATGGAATGTGGACCAACAAATTCATGGAACCAAAGTGCAAACTAAAGCTTGAGGAATGTCCAAAATATAAGAAAAATAAATTACTGGTATGAAAATGTGGATTATAAACTGCATAATAATCAAAGAATTAAACTGAGGACTTGAGGGAATAAGCTTAGAAGGTTGATCTTTTGTGATCTTTTGTGGGGTAATGCTGGTCTAATGGATAGAGAGACTCCAAGAGGGTAGATTTAGGTTGAATATTAGGAAGAAATTCTTAACTGTGAGGGTGGTGAGGCACTGGCAGAGGTTTTCCAGAGCACTGTGGATGCCCCGTCCCTGGAGATGTTCTAGACCAGGTTGGATGGGACTTTGAGCAACCAGGTCTAGTGCGAGGTGTCCCTGCCCATGGGAGTAGGTCTGGAACTAGATGGTCTTTAAGATCCATTCCAACCCATACTGTTCTGTGGTTCTGATGCGAGATCCTTTAAGATCCTTACTTCCAAGAAGGTTGTTTAAATACCTACTGAATAACATTGCACGGGATTGCACATGGTAGCCTTTGGATTGAAGACCAACTGTTTTGTTTTTTCTGTTATGGTGGAGGTTTTGGTGTGTTTTTCATGGATTAATAATTTAAGGATAATTAATAATTTTATTTTGTTTTCTGCATTAATAATTTCAGAATGATTACTGGTTAAGAGAACTGTTGAGGTGCATGGATGTTGCGTACTACACCCCTGTTGACTTTCTTATTTGTGAGCTAGACATGCCTCAACAAATGCCTGCATCACCTTCTTCAGTAGCATCAGTATATGAGTTGGAAGACTGAGATGGGGAAACTGTTTCCATTGGAGCCTAATGTATTGAACCATACTTCCTTCTGGGTGATCACCACTGGGCGTGGTGGTGTCTAGTCAGCTCTGTTGTTACCCGCACTGGATGGTGGGATTGATGTGCATAACCTGCTGTCATAGAGGGACTGATCTTAAAGCTTTAACTAGGGACTCTGCAAATTCCTGGTGACTTCACTTTAAAAAGAGTATTTTATGTCAAATTTTTGCTCATTGCATTTTGAGAGAATGCCAGACCAGTTACTCTGATTTATTCCATTCTGTATAGGTTCCTGTTCTACACCTACCCCGATGGTATCAGAATGTCTTCTGGACTTGGTGATAAAAAACATTAGAAAACAAGACTAGCGTCTGTCAAATGGGGTTCCCTCTCCATTTTTCTCTACACACCTTTCCTTTCAGGGGAGAAGAAGCAAAGAATAGTATGTGAGTTGTTTGAATTTTAATCATAAACCCTTCAATTCTATGTTTTGTACATAAATTAAGGTTTGGGGTGGTTACATACAGACTGGAGCATTTTTTTATATGGTTTGTGGGTTTTGAGGATTTTTTTGAGGCTTAGCTTGTAGCTGGTGCCTTATGTGCAGGGGGATTTTGCCGCTATTTGCATGAAAGTCTTATCATTCAAAGTAGAGCTTTCATGTTGGCAGGGAGCTTGCTTTTTTTGGTCAAGTACAGCTTTTCAGGACTTTTGAGACTGTATGTGCTGAAGTGCTGTTTGGAGATGGAGATTTCCTCTGTTTCGTTTTTTTGTTTTTTTTTTTTTCCTGTTCGGGCATGTCCTGGATGGATGAACTTTTAGCAATAAGAACTAAGATGTTGTAAATGCTCCTGGATCCTCTGTCAGCTATTTAAGCACCAAATACTGGAGAAGCTTCCAGTGACCTTTTTCAGTGCAGGCTCAGGGTTAGGTTTTGCATTCTGTGTCCATTGTAGTTTCTTAAAGGTCAGTCTCAATTGCATCTCGCTGTAGTCCAGGAAGGAGTTGACAAAGGCTGAACTTTTTTTTACTTCTAAAGCTGAGCCTGTGGAGATACCCTACAAGTTTATGAAAGTAAAAGCTTTTGCAGGAAATCTAGATTTTACTAGCAATCATATTTTAAGCATGTACATGGTTGACAGCAAACAAAACTATCAACAAGACTTTTCATCTTTATGCTTACATTTAAGGTGAACAGTGTGGAATTTCTCCTTAAATTATATGATAGTCATTTTCTGAATAGAATTTAATGAAATTCTGTTGTTCATGTTGTTTTACAGAAACCCTACAAAATCATGTAGATACAAGGAGATATGAAAGCAAAAATTGGAATTTTCTGTATCTAGAAGAAATATAGAGATTCCCCCCTCCCATTGCATTCTGTTTCCTTTAAAATCAGTCAGCTGTTCTACTTGGGAAATGCTAATGAGCCCAGTTCTTTGGCTTAAGGATTTTGGGGTTTCATATTTAAGAAATGGCATCCTGGCCCATATCAGCAAGAGTGTGTCCAGCAGTGCTGGGGCAGTGATAGACCCTGTACTCGGCACTGGTGAGGCCTCACCTCAAGTGCTGTGTCCAGTTTTGTGCCCCTCAGTACAGGAGAGACACTGAGGAGCAGGAGTGAGTTCAGAGAAGGGCAGTGAAGCTGGGGAAGGGTCTGGAGCACAAGTGCAATGAGGAGTCGTTGAGGCAGCTGGGGGTGTTTAGCTTGGAGAAAAGGAGGCTCAGGTGAGACCTTATCACTCTACAGCTGAAAGGAGGCTGTAGCCAGGTAGGGGTTGGTCTCTTCCCCCAAGTAACAAGTGACAGGAAAAGGGCAAGTTGCATCAGGGAAGGTTTAATTTGGATATTAGGAAAAACTTCTTCAGAAAAAGAGTTGCCAAGCACTAGAATGGGCTGGCAAGGGAAGTAGTTCAGTTCCCATTCCTGGAGGTATTTAAAAGACACGTAGGTGTAATGATGAGAGGCATGGGTAATGACTGTGGTAGGTTAATGTTCGAACTCGATGATCTTACAGGTCTTTTCTAACCTAAATATTTCTATTCTCTGACTTTTCAGATTTTAGTTCTTATTTTAACACACTTAAATGCTAGTACCTGTGTTCAAGTATTTAGTCTGTTTCATTCCTTTTTATTTTTCCTCTTTTTTTTTTTTTGTTTGTTTGTTTTATTTTTTGGTTGTTGTGGTTTTTTTTCCCCAGGAAAAGTGCAAAATGTTTCAAATTCCTGTTCAAAACCTTGATAATGTAAGGAAGGCTCGAAAAAAGGTGAAGGACATTCTTGTGGATCTTGGGCTTGACAGCTGCAGGGAATTGTTGAAGGTAAAGTATTTGAAAGAATGTAAACCAATCTGAGATGTAAACTCCTGACAAATATTTCACTTTCTGGTGTACAGATATGTACATGATATGTATATGATAGATTTTCTGGGGGGGTCCTTACATCAGGGGTTACTTATTCAGTTATTACTGACTGCTCATACCCAGGGCAGGAATTTGGTGTGTTAGTAATTAACACTGCAAGAGGGTGTATTTCTTAACAAGATGTGTCATAGATAGTACCTCATATTCTGTTAGCAATGTTTCAACAAAAAGAAACAGTACAGCTTTAGGAAAAAATACCACAGACTAATGAATTGTTATTTGTGTGCAACAACAAATGCAGCAACATTTTTCAACTCTTTTAATATTTCAAGCAGATGAGGACTTGAGTTTCCTCAAAGACATCCCATCACATATCAAGGGCAAGCCTCTGAAGGGATATACAAATCATCTGCGTTTCTG